>ADNK01000151.1:0-15210 GCA_000320545.1 Bigelowiella natans CCMP2755 | reverse complement strand
GACGACACATAACGTGATACTCACACACACACACACACTCACACACTCACACACACACACACTCTCACACACTCACACACTCACACACTCACACACACACACACTCTCACACACTCACACACTCACACACTCACACACACACACACAGACGCGCGCACGTGCGCGCAGTGGATACGCTGTGCGTATTGCCACGCACCTGTCGTCTGCTTGACTGCCTGGCAACACCAGCTTCGATTCCCCGCTCAACGTCGCCCCCCTCTCCCTCTCCTAGATTGGAATATTCGTAGTCAGTTGCATGTCGTCTTCTTCAGCGTTTGTTAGTGTGGTAGTAGTTAATAATGCACGGGCACATATATAAACATATTATGAAATATCTGTCGATGAAGTTCATCCATCACCTGAAGGCATTCCAGACACGAGGCCCTATTCAATATCAAATATAAATAAATAAATATATATATATATATATATACATCAATATATATAATATATACATATGAACGTGTGATTCAGCATGCGTTGATGATTATTGAGGTCATATCGTAAGCTGTCTTTTGCAAAGGAGATGCTGTATAAGGTTGCCGTATGTAGTAGTAGTGCTATCTTACATCGTGTATCTATTGTTAATGAGTTTGCCAGAACCTGTTGCTCGCCGTTGTTTTCGCCAACCTTACCATCCCCCGCTGCCTTCTTCTGAAGATTACATATCACACACACAAAAGTATGCATTTGTTGATTATTACGCGGCTATTAATGCGTCTGAGATCGTGATATCATAGCTGTTTAGATCATGTTTTCCACCTTCATCACTCTGTATACAACGCCGTTCGGCTCTGTGTCCTCTCCCTGCAAACAAATAGTAGCAGTACAAAGATTAGCAACAATAAATCTCAATCTCTCTCTCTCTCTCTCTCTCTCTCTCTCTATATATATATATATATATATACATATATACATGTATACATGTTATAATATATCTCTCTGTACGTGAGTTTTTATGTATGAAAGAATGCACCTTCTTTTCATTTTTTATTACTAGAGCATTTTCGGTAGAACAGAATTAAATATTTGCAGAACTAAGTGTATTTTGTCTTCTAGAATAATCGCTAGTGCGTGACACTTAAACTCACACACACACACACACACACACACACACACACGCATACGCATACGCATACGCACACAAACACACACAATACCGCGGCGTAGTAATAGCATTTCCCCTCTTCCAAGTTTCACATAAATGGTGATTTCAATAGTACCCAACAATATCAGACACGAGGTGGAAGAAATGTCACGGTGTTGTTAGGCAGCATGAGATAAACATGGAAATAAAGTCCTTCCTATCTAATGTCCCCAAACCAAACACATCCATACACAAGGGATCAGGATAGAAAGGAGACAGAAATACACACTCACACACACAATATGTATATACTTATATATATATATATATATATATATATATATATATATGTACATTCAAAATGTAGTGTGTAATCTCTCTTGTAGTAACCGATGTTGGCAATGAATTGAAGATTATCTCCAGGTGAGTGCCCTAGCCCCAAAGCACTCTGCGAAAATATAGCAAAACACACCGCCAAGGAAGAGACCGTCAGCTAGCCAGCCAGCAAATGACGTTATGGGACTCTACCACCTTCTTCGGACTTGACAAAAACAATGCAGTAGTAAACAATGCAATAGCAAACGATGCAATAGCACTCCCTCCGACGCAGAGTGATGACCATTCGCTATGACGCATCGGCAGCAGTTTCTGTTGCTCGTAGTGCTACGCTTGTTGTTGCGGCGTATATTCTGTCGCATCATGATGCATCTGTACTTGATAGGCGTAGTAGTATAGTGTAAGTTGCACTTGGAAGAAGACCTGAATGGCGTTTTCTGGAGACGTCCAAGCCACCATCCCTGATCCTGCCAGGGCAGCACCTACTTTCTGATCGGGTTCCATGACCTGATTCATTTCCCGGTAGGTGGTGGTAGTCAAGGGCGGAGTACGGATTAGAAATCGCGCACGTCCGCGGTATGGATTCGCAAATGTGTGTGTGTCTGTGCATATTGTGTTGATACAATGTCGACTGGAACTTGGGGACTCTGGCCGAATGTGCTATACGCCGTGGAGGAGGAGGAGGAACGATCTAACGAAATCAGGGGGTAGCAGCAGAGCAGCAGCAGCAGCAGCAGCTTGTTCCCAGAATATTACGTTCATCATGCTCACAATACTGTCGCTCAGTTTTTCGACTGATCGACCGATGTATGTGGTAGGGGTGGGCATGAGAATGGATAGAATAGTTATTGAGTGGTGGGCCTTATCTTCACTCTCTTCTCACGTACAAACAATGCATGTACTTCTCTCTTATTCACACACACACACACACACACACACACACACACACACACACACACAGAGAGAGAGAGAGAGAGAGAGAGAGAGAGAGAGAGAGAGAGAGAGAGAGAGAGGCAGGCAGGCAGGCAGGCAGGTAGACACAAACACACACGCACCAACACAAACACATGTGCACGAATGCACATACAAAATATACACATAAAATCATTAATAGCTTTTTGTTTGAATATATCTCTGTTGCGTTTGAGCGCGGGGCCGCACCATTTGCACTGGCCGTCAAGAGCGATTGTGTTTGGTCAGTTGAATCGTCTGAGTTGTCTATATCGTTCGGTCTTCGAGTAAATATTAATCACACAGCACAATACACACACACACACACACAACAAATTCGATCAGTACACCAAAACAATGTGCGCATCGAATGCTGCCGAATGCTCTACTCCCCCATTTCCGCTATAGAGACATCTCCTTGCGAACACCCTTATCCCAATTACATTTTCCCTTCCTCGGACATGGCTTCTTCTGTGTTGTGTGCGTATCCAGATATGATCAGTGGTTCGATCAATCATTATCCTTGCATCACGATCCAGAAACTGATGTCGCAGGAGATAAACGGCCTTTGTTCATCTGTTTTTTCCGGCATCTGTCAATGTGACGAATCTCATGACAATGAAGCTCGTTGTCCAAGTGGACTAGGAACGAAGAATGCATCCTCCTCCATCTTCATGCCTTCCAGTGAGGGCAATGTCTCCGCAAAAGCCGGGGATGTTGTGGTAGGTATGAAGCAGACCATGAAGGTGTGGTCCACGGGATTGTTCGCTTGGGGTTCGTAGGTGTGGTGTTCTTGCTTGGTGATCTCCAAGCATGAGCAAACCATCACGGCAGGATTCAGGGATGCGTGGTCCTGAAGTTGGCAAATGTCAGGCACTGAAGACAATGAAACTAGGAACGGAGGAGTGGCTAGAATGCCATTCTTCATTCCTCATGGTTTCACTAGTTAGACCTCACCAAAGTTAGTTCGAGGCACTGCATTTCGCACACTGCAAATGTGTCTTGTTGCATTTTGGAAATGTGGTTCATCATCATTGTTCATTGTTCATTTTGTTCATTGTCGCACTCCGACCGATGCGGTGATGATGGGCGGGGGGGGGTTTCGGTCACGAGGGTGGCTTTTCCCCCCATCCCTGAACCACATTCCTGTTCACCGGTGGGACAGACAGAAGTGTCGCCCCAGCCACCGGTGACTTGGTTGCCAAACGAAGGATGTTTGGATCTGTGTTGTCAGGTTCTTCCGGGATGAAACCTGCAAGGATGAGTGTTGTTCCGAATGCAATCGCGCACGGGACAGGGTCAGGGATTGCGCGATTCCATTCGGAACAACCGAGAGTGCAGGGATGGAGATCGCGACGGAGGACGAGACCGTGGATCGTCTTCCGTCAAGTGGGTGCAGCCTTCAGGAAGTTCGCACTCAGATTGGACCTCACTTGAGCTAGTTCGAGGCACTGCGTTTCGCACACTGCAAGTGTCTTGCAACACTGGAAACATGCCAGCATGGTTCATCATCATTGATCATCATTGCGTTCATTGATGATGGGAACACTGATGGCGCTGTGATTGACAAAAGTGAGTTTTGCAGAACGCCTCCTCCTCCCGAACGAGCTGGACCGAGAGAACAACTAGACAAGGTCACCAAGGGGGGTGAGGCATCAACCATCACCATCACAGATCGACACAAGGAGCAGGATTCGGGAAAGTGCATCACTCACTGTCTGAGTGAACTTGATTTTGAGTCGGATCACTTTCACGCCCGTGAAAGGGTGCACTCAATCGATGCGCAAAGTGATGACTGATGGAGCACAGCTAGGCAGCAGGTTGTTGACAAGACTAGAAGAGCAGCTAGGAAACAAGGCGCATTCACATGGCAGACGCCACGCGATGATGAGCATCGCATGCGCTGCACGCACAGCAGCATGCCCACGAATGCGTAGGAGCGTGCACACAACGGACGGGTGTCATGCACAGTGTTGTTGTTTGTTAGCTGGATGGTTTCGAAAAGATCTTTGCTGAAGTGCAAGTGGATGCAGATTTTGCGTGCTGCTGTGAGTGTAGCCGCCACAGCACGGTGTGTGCAAGGAACACATAGCTAGATAGCCTGTTGTCAGAGTTGTGATTGATGCCATTCAATGTTTGTCATCAACGCTCTCGTCATGTGCATTTGTACACATTAGCACATCGTGAAAACATGCTCATTGCGTTGTCACGCACATTTGCATATTCACATGTGCGTGTTGCGGTAGCATGCAGTGTCTTCCTCTTGTTGGCGGAGGTCTACTCTGTTAGGCACTTGGTACACCTGCTTGATTCTAGTCCACATCACACTGCAAAATGTCTCTAATTGCTTCGTGGAAAGAGCAATCAATGACGCATGATAACTGAAGAATACATCAATAACGGGTGCAATAGATTCCGACCAAATAAGTAACTATCAGCCCCTCTTCCTCCACGCAGTGTAGTACGCGATCTTTGCTTTGCCTGATGCGGCTCCCCCGGCTACAATATCCTCCAAAGCATCTCCTAGACAAGTCTCGCACACAAAACTTTTGAGGATGATAAAATTATCCTCAGAGCCCGATACGATCCGGTTTCCACATGGGCTAAAATCCACGCATGTGACCCAGTCTGCATGATCGTTGTGCGTGTATCGACATACACCATCACCTGTGCACCAAATCCTCACGGCCTTATCCCGGGATCCCGAAATGATATGAGAGCCATCCTTGGAATAAGTTATACATGTCACAGGCTCACTGTGACCTTCCAATGTTTGCAGCAACCTGCCATCCGAAGCCCTCCATATATTTATGCATCCATTGAGCCCTGTGGATGCAATTTTCCGACCATCGGGAGAGAAAGTAATACATAGAATGCGCAGTGGCGGAATGACTTCGTCGTTAACCACGATAGGTTCGTCCTCTTCTTCTTCGCTTTCTTCCGAAGGAAGTTCGATAGGCTTTTCTTCGAGGTCTATATGTTTATATGGTGTAGGACGCGGACTGCCTCCCTTCTTTTTCTTCTTTCTGGTCTTCTTGGTTGTCTTTCTCATCCGTTCAATGCGCATCTTCGCTTCCTTTTCTCTCTGTTCTTCTAATTCCTTTCTTCTTTTCTCTCGTTCCTTCTGCTTTCGCATTCTGGCTTCAAACTTAGCAGCCATACGTAGGGCTTCAAGACGTTCTATCTCCTTTTTACGTTCAAGCTCCTTCTTGGCATCCCAAACTACACGTTCATGATCCCTCATCGCAGCTACTCGCTCCGCTACTTCGACAGGATCGCTTTCCACGGAAAGTAGCTTGTGAAGCTTCAAGTTAGCAACGTTCCAAACATGAATTTGACCCCAACCAGACCTGATGAAATTTAATTCAAGAAAATTTAGGTTCCGAGCACTCTTGGTAGAGACTTCTTTGCTATAGTACCCTGCCGCGACATACGTTCCATACGGAGAAACTGCTGTACATAACATCCAGCCGCTCTCTGGATTTATCGTTTTAACTTCCCTAGATTTCTTACGATTGTAAATCAAAAAAGAACCTGATTGGTGGAATATAGGAGGTTGTTTGGGACACACGAAAGTCAAGACACAAAGAAGTTCTGACCATCGCGTGATGTAGCTGCTATGAGATCTGTTCCAACGAAGCAAGATCCAGTCAACCAGTGATTACCTACATAACACTCTACCACTTCGCCATCCGATTCATTCCATACCTTCATGATATAGGTCATATCAAACTGGTGCATTATCACCAACAAAGTCTTTGCCAACAATCTACCTTTGCGCTGTTGTCATGAGAACTCGAGAGGAGGTACTTTCCATCCTTAGAATACTCTAGAGATCTTACCCAATCTGAGCGATAAACGGTCCACATATATGATAACATGGCTTTCAGTGACGAAGACAAGTTGAAATGCTTCACCTTTGTGAGAGTCATCCATAGTCCTTATTAATTTTCCATCAGTGGAGGACCATATTCGAACCTGGGCAAAAGTACCAGATGAGTTTTGCACCTCAATGAAGATGGCAGACACTACCGTTCCATCTGAGGAACCTGCAGCAATGCGGCCACCACAAGGAGAAAATCGTGCACAATAGATAGCGCCAGTGAATTTCTGAGGAAATTTATGTTATCTTATCATCACAAAATCTTCATAATTACAATTTTTTTACCTTAATCTTTTGGTCCTCAATCAGATCGTATTGCACTATTATGCCTGCAGGGCCCGCATTCCACGTTGAGTGGCAATACTCGCAGACTTTCATTTGGTAATCATTCTTGATGCCACAGTAACTACATCGCCAATCAGCTAGTTCGTCCACAGGTAGCAACCTCCAGAGGTAACGAATCAATAAGTCTGTTCTCAGGGTTGGAATTACACGTTGTTTTGCTTCTATTTCTTTCTTTTTTAGCCATTTCTGCCTTTCTCTCTGCTCTTCTTCTCGCCTTTTCTTCTCCTCTTCCTCCCTTTTTTTAGCCTCTTCTCTTTGCTGTTCCTCTAATTTAAGCTGAGCTTCTCTCAACTTCTCTTCCTTTTTCTTCTTCTCCTTCTCCTTATCGCCTTTTTTCCTTCTGTCCCGTTTGGACGTCGTGCTCCGCCTTGACTTTCCGGTGAGCCTCTTCCTCATGGTTGCAGGCAGTGCTTTTTTCGAAGAGGAGTTCGTTCCGTTTCAAACGGATCAGTGGCCAAGTATTGAAAATCTGCTGAACATCTACATTTAGATCTATAGGTTATTAATTATTTTAATTTCACTATAAGAACACAGCAACCATGGTATAGGGGTTAGCATATTTGCCTTCCAAGCAAATGACCCGGGTTCGAGTCCCGGTGGTTGCAGCTTATTTTTGCACATTAGGCGGATTTTATAATTCTTACGCGATTTTTTTGCAAACTATTTTCTATTAAAAAATCGTGATAACTTTTCGGCGAAAACGGTCGTGGGATTCACTCTAGGGAATCTCGGGGAGCGCATAGCAAGGGGCTTGATCGTTTCACCACAGTCCTAACGTCGTTAGAAATTAATATTGCGACAATAAAATTACGAAAATATTTTATTTTTTGTCATCTATTTTACTCTTTCAGGTACACAATATTAGCAGTCTGAAACGCCACAACCAAACCACCATCCCCTTCCCTCCCCCGTTTTCCTAGAGACAGTGCGCCAACCCAAGGTTGTTCTTAATCAGAAGAGGCAGCCATGTCCCTCCTGTATTTTTCCAAAACGCGGTTGCGAAAGGACTTTGGGATGCCGGTCACATTCTCCGACGGCACCTCGCGAGTGCTGCATTCGGTCAACTCAGATGCAAACCCGGAGAGTGAACAGGCAACCCAGTGGGTGAAGAAACGGTACTATTGTTAAATGATATTTCACTTTCACTTTCACTTGCTCCAACCCTCATTGAATTAAAGTTGACACATTAAATTGTTAACGTATGCAGGTATTCCACAATAGAGATTGACTGCACTCCAAATTACGCGCAGCATACAGCCGATACGGGAAACTTTGTCCAAAAACCTGAAGGAGCATTATTCGTTCACGGTGCCTGGCCAAAGAAAATTAAGGGAGGTGAAATCACAGAAAGACAGCGGTATCTGCAACGATTGACTGCGGAGCCTTCTTACTTCCAAGAAGTCCCCAAAATCTGTGAATCTGCGCAAGCGTCAGTGGCACAAAATAACACTCTCAATCTCTATGAGCAGTATTTTGCAGATGATGATATTTACGAGACTGAAGATGCTACCATGAGAATGGATACGAAATGCGTGTTGAAAGATCCATGTGAGTTGAAACGGCACGCCACGAAACTGTGCTGGCACCCTGATGGCTCCGGAAAGATTGCTGTGTCATATTCAATTATGAAATTTCAGCAAATGACAGATGTTACTCCTATGCAATCTTACATTTGGGATATAAATCATCCAAATGAGCCCGAGTTTGAGCTGATTCCTCAGAGTCCCCTTACGTGTATTCAGTTCAATCCCAAGACGCACGACCACGTCGCCGGAGGCATGTACAATGGTGTCATCGGCTTTTGGGATACTCGAAAGCAATCTCCACGCCCCATCGCGAACTCTAATATCAAGTACAGCCATCGTGATCCAGTATTCGATGTAAGATACGTCTCCTCAAGATCGGGAACTGAATGTGTGTCAGTCTCTACCGACGGCCAACTGCTATGGTGGGACACAAGAAACCTGGAGAAGCCGATCGACGAGTTCACGGTCATGACTGAGGACAAGGAAATTCTAGGAATCTCTTCCCTTGAGTATAAGACAGAAGGAGGCCCCACGAAATACCTTGTCGGAACCGAGAAAGGTTTCCCTGTGCTCATAGACCGAAAGGCAAAGAAAGATCAAGCTAGCGAAAAGAAGATCAAGGCCATTTTCAATCAAGGCCATGGTGGCCACTATACTTCCGCCCGTGCCATTAAGAGGAACCCTGTGCACACAAGCTTTTATCTGACTGTTGGCGACTGGTGCACCAAGATATGGTCAGAAGAAAACCTTAAGTCTCCAATTATGATTACACGGCACAACAAACCATATCTCACCTCCGCTTGTTGGAGCACTATTCGCCCAGGGGTCTTCTTTACGGGAAAAGCGAATGGAATTGTAGACGTTTGGGACATTTACAGCAAACAAAACGAGCCGGTTCTTCACACAAAGATCTCGGACACTCCAATTACGGATATTGCCATTCATAAGGCAGGTGGAATGATGGCCATCGGAGCGGAGGACGGCGTGACGTCCATTGTAACCCTTGGGAAGGGACTATCGACACTACAGCGCATGGAGAAGGAGGTAGTGCTTGAGATATTCGAACGCGAGAAGAAGCGTGAATCGCTGATAGACAAGATGCGCATCCTAGAGCGCAAGAAGAGGGAGCGGGAGTTGAAGATGAAGGCCAAGGGACCCAAGCCTGCAAAAGACCTTGACAAAGAGACTGAGGCCCGAGAAAAGGCAATAAAAAGGGCAGATGAGCATTGGGCCAAAATGATTGAATCATTTAGGGTCAAGGAAGAGGAGAAAAATCAGAAAGCGGCCGCGGATAGTTAGCAGTTCAATAAATATAAAATACGACCAAAACAAGTAGGATCGCAGTGACCGTTATTTACTTTTTTGAGGAAATCTTTCTATGGGACTGTGAGCTGTACTAAAACGCATGGGAATCTTTCGCATGATGAAAATTTGAGTGCACACAAAGCTGCAATGTGAACATCTTGCATTGTGTAACGTGCAACTGCTACGCGGCCAAGCTAACACAGGCCTAGCCAGAGGTGTGCTGTCGCACACATTATTGGACGGCACATCATGCATGTTCGTTTGTTACGCATGTGTGCATGGCTCTGCAATGCGACACTGCAGACTGGCTGTGCACAGCATTATTGTTACGTACGTTACCACATGACAAACAGTTGACATTCGACTCGTATATATATACTCGTGATAGCGACGAACAAGTCGTAGCGTTGTGGATGCTCAATGAACACTCCGCTACATGGTCCGACAGCGCACATGTGGCACCCGCGCATGTTGGCATTCTTCTACGCACCCGCTAGCCCGCTGATCGACGTATCGTACGTACAGCACGCACATTCCAGCATGGTGCGATGTTTTATGTGGGTGAGCAGCTAGAGCAGGCGCATCGATTGTTCACGTGCCACATTGACATGGACGAGCGAATGCTATGCACGTGGGCTGTCGTCGCACCATGCGCCAGGAATGATGATGATGTTTCACAAAAGCGAGCGTGCAATGAAGTGTTGTTCTGCACCATGCACCACGCTGGATCGAAGAGACAACGCATTCCTTCATTGCACACTGCGCACCCGCCAGTGCAGTGGAATGTGAAGCCAGCAAGTCTCCACCAAGCGCCCCCAGCTGGTTGGTTGCGCTGGAACTGCATGAACAAACGCAACAACACTGGACGCACTCCAGCACTGCCACCATGCACTGACTCATCCACTTCCTAGCTCCTCGAGGACAGCCACATGTGATGCACAACACGTTCATGTGTTCCATCTCACTGTGTCTGTCGTCTCGTGCGATCGACAAAATCACCATGAAACACTCTGGCATTGACGTCGACCAAATTGCCGGGTTCGTTCAAAAACGCGTGGATCACGCTGACTCGTGAAAAGGAAAAGAAATTTTGGAAAAAATGAACTTTGTTGAACGACTGCACCCACGTGCAGCGTGCGTGTTCTCCAGTTCTGGCCAGCTGGGTGTGCACGCTAGCACGCCACTCTGGCACTTGCAAAGTGCGAAACGCAGTGCTAGAGTGCCACGAGCTAGCGAGCTGAACACAACGAGGACTCACTACTAGACTAGTGTGAGAACCAGCGTGATGAAAAATTGGCGTGCATGGCTGCCAGCAAGCAGTGCAACCAAAGGGAGGAAAATGAACGACGCTGTGCGCATCGATCCATCCTGACCAGAACAAACTGGTCGGTGCGGTGCGTGCTCGCAGCTCACTCGGCGACTGTGAATTTGCCGGGAAAAAAACACTTCCAACTCAAACACAACATGGCCGATGATTTCGAGCATGCGACATACTTAATCCCGTTTGTACAGAACAAAATCCCATTTCTCAGGGGCTACCTTTTTGCTTGTTTGAGACTACGACATCAATTTCGAGGTAGTTTAGAACAAAAATGCAGGCGCATTCTACCTACATCATGCGACGCAGCGTAATTAGAGAAATACCAACTGTCATCTTTGCGAATCTCGCTTCTCTGCCCCCCCATCCACTTTCCATCCCTCCCGTGGGGCTCAAGATCATTAATGGCCAATGTAGAAGAAAAGGAAACGCTTGTTTCATCCCGTCGCTGCTCAGATCTGGGGAATAAGGAGCAGCTATTCAGAGCGGATTACGGAGAGGGCTTGAAGCGATTCCCAGGAGTCTTCGGTGGAATTGTGGACGATTTCCAGAGGCGCTATGCTGATTACTGGACGGATGTAGAGCAGGGATGGACGCAGAAAACTCTCAGTGCAGCCTTGGTTTCACATGAATTTGACTTTTCCAATAGAAGTATCAACACTCCTCACGATGTTATGCTTATGGTTTACACGTAGCAAATGTACCTGGCGACCTTCTGTTCGACCATTGCCTTGGCGTCGAGCATCCAGCGACGAACAAATAGCCAAATAGGTCGTCTTGTGTGTGTGCAGAATCGTCACGTGTGTCCACTCTCATTTCTAGCACACGGCACTTGGATCTACAGAGAACATTATTATTATCTGACATATATGCAGGGTTCAGCGAGTATCTACTGATGAATGGCATAGCTGGCATGGTACATGCTGCCTTCGGATGCCAGCCGTTGCTGATTCTCCGGCCTACTGGTCCTATCACGTTGATGCTGGTTCAAATCTATGCCTTAGCTGCGACAGCTGGCGTCGAGTTTCTGCCTCTAGTAGCTTGGACGGTACGTATTGATGATTCTTCTTCTTGCTGCCGCTGATGCTTATTTACTGGTAGCTAGTGCTGCATTTACAGATTTGATATATGTAGGTGCGTGGTCAACACACAACATACATACACACACACACACACACACACACACACACACGCGCGCGCATATAATTGACCCTACCTGGTGATTATTTATGGTAGATGGATAAATTTAAGAGGATATTATTGTACTAATAAACGGCTTTCAATTCCTTTATCTATGTGTTGTGGCCTTCGCTATCATTATGGTGACCAGGGAATCGGCATATCCTTCTGGATGACCGTCATCGCTGCGACGGAGTTCTCGCGTCACATTGCAATGCTCACCACCTTTGCCCACGATGCATTCGCTTGTTTCGTCAGCAGCATCTATGTGGTCGGTATATCGGAGAATATTCGAGTGGGGGTAGGGGGGGAGAGGCGAAAAACAAATGAAAAATGGTGTAATAGAAGAACAGACGTAGACAGCACACATAGTTGTGTGTGTTGGTTTGAATGATTACCCTCTTCTTCTTCTTCATCTTCTTCTTTTTCTTCGATACGACTGATACACCGTCGAGTAGGTGGATGGGATCACAGGTGTAATAAATCGTTTAGCAGATGAAGAGGTTCAGGAGATATTCTCTCTCTCTCTCTCTCTCTCTCTCTCTCTCTCTCTCTCTCTCTGCGTGTGTGTGTGTGTGTGTGTGTGTGTCTTTTATATATTCTACTTAAACACTCCTTTTCCTTTAGTCGTATAACTGTATTCTCCCTAAGTTTCTGGTGCTGCCTCCCCCCCCCACCCCCCCTCCCCCCCGATTTCGTGACAAAATAGGTCCCGGACTCGCTATTTGCTTTGTTGATCAGTCTCTACTTGATCCTTTGCGCTCTGGTGCGTTCGAAATGCAACTATTCAATTATGGAAAAGAAGATAAAGATGACGACGACAACGATGATGATGATGATGATGATGATGATGATGATAATGAGGATGTGGATGATGAGAGACAAAAGTCGATGCCATCGCTGGCACGATGTGACGATGGTTGCCGCGTTAACAGTATCAGGCTAATGTTATTGTTGTTGGTGATATGGGCGCATGATGAATGAACATTTCACAATCGAGCATTTCCACGTCATCATCTCTGCTTTAAGAAAAGAAAGATTTGATACATCTTGCTGCCAAACCCTCACGATATCCCAGGTGTTAACAAATCTCCGATCACAGAGCGACGCGTCATGGCTCTCGTTCATCCCAAAAAGAACGCGCCATCTTCTTGCAGACTATGCGCTTGGTCTAGCCACCATCACTGTCAGTGACCGTGGATTGCTACGGGGCATTGCTTGTGGGTGTCCTCTTTCCTGGCGCTGACATGAGCGATGGTTTTGCAGGCAACAGCGATTAGCTTTTCATCTGCTGGGAGGTTGGAAGTAGACCGCCTTGATGTCAGTAAGAGAGGCGAGAATGATGATAGAGCTGAGGAGGGGTGGTGGGAGGAAAAAAACAGAGACGAAGAGATAATGTGATGGGTTGTGAGAGGGGGGGGAAAGAGCGCACAAATACCGCATTCATCATGTGCTACTACCTCTCACTACTATACTCTTCTTTCTGACCCTCAACTCTCTCTCTCTCTCTTTCTCTCTTTCTCTCGCTCGCCATATCTGACACGTTTCCCCATGCATTATCAATTTCCTGCAACAACCCACCCTTCCCAAGATCCCTGGAAACCATGGTGATTTCAGCGCGAACCCTACCTCCCCTGGGAGGCGATGGCCCATCCCATTGAGCCCAGGCCAGGACAACACTGCGCTGATAGCGTTTATTGGCATTGCTGTGTCGATTCCCATCACGATATTCTTCTACTTCGATCAGAACTTCAGGTGCTGCTGTACGCATACGTGCATGCTGCCAGTTGTTTTCCTTCCTATTCATTTTACTTCTCATGATAACCTCTAAGTCTCACTATCACCTACTTTCCTTCCTTTCTCCCCCCCCTCCCCCCCCAACCCCCCTCCCATCATTTTTCATAGCTCGCTGCTATGCCAACAGCCAAGTATGCAGCTCGATAGAGGTATTGGTAGGATGTTAAGTATCATAATGATGATGATGATGATGGTGATGATGTTCAGCATTATCATTATTATTATTTAGCATCAAGTTCTGGGAGCCATTTACCTAATAACTTCTCTCTCTCTCTCTCTCTCTCTCTCTCTCTCTGTGTGTGTGTGTGTGTGTGTGTGTGTGTATGTGTGTGCGTTATACCTATGTGTGGTCCAAGGGAGCTACTACCACAGCTCATTCCTATTCATGGCCGGATTCAACGTTATTGGTTCTTCAGAGTAGAGAGGGGGGAGGAGGGGGGGAGGAGGATAACAGAAGAGAAGAACGAAGATAGAGAAGGGAAGAAAGAGAAGAGGAAAGAAAAAGGATTTCGTCTCAAAACTTAAATAGAGAGGGGGACTGAATTTTAACAATGAGCTGTTTGTGTTTTAGTTAAAACGTACGCGCGCGCGCGCGTGTGTATGTGTGTGTGTGTGTGTGCGCGCGCGCGCGCGCACGTTTACGTGTATACTTGATGATATTGTGGCTGAAGCAACAGTGTGGTGTTGTGTGGTGTTGTTGGAATAATAACAACAGGGCCTCTGATTGGACTGCCATTTGTCACCGGCTCTTTACCGCACTCACCCCAAATGGTTAGAGCTCTCACCAATCAGGAGCCTAAGCTTGGTAATAACACTACTACTACTACCGCTACTACTAACATTCGCTCCTTTCTTGCTTCCTGAAGCACGCATCTGGTATTTGATCATGCGGTTCAGAGTATTTGGGAGCAGCATGATGTGGCCGTTGCTCGCACACAACACACAGCACGTAACGTACATATTTTCAGGAACACCGAAGGTCAGCGAGAATCGAATAGCACCATTCATCATGTACACGATGATTCTCCTCTCCTACCTCGTCCTGGCCCAGGTTCATGCCCCTTGTGTGATGCTCCTGCTAGATCACATAGGCACGTAGCATTTCATGATCCATTGGAAGTCAACCTCTGGCCGATAAATGCTCCAGCAACACAGAAGAGAGGGGAGGGGGGGGGGGGAGGGGGGAGGAGCATTCCTTTCACACTCAACCATATTCACATATGCATTCATTCCGGTTCCCAATAATCACATACACAGCAACAGCCAAAATTATCACTTCCACCACCTCAACCCAGGGTATAAAAGCGTTCCAGTCGCTTCGGAGAAGGAGTTCTTATCTTCGCCGGGAATAAGAGTAGTGGAATCACCGAGTAGCCAAGAAGGAGGTTATCGTTTTTTTATTGCAGCAAGTAACTAGCAGCGCAGAGCACCACCCTCGAAACAG
>ADNK01000154.1:2500-28296 GCA_000320545.1 Bigelowiella natans CCMP2755 | reverse complement strand
GAGAGAGATACAATTAGACAGTGGATCCCGACTTCATAAGTGAGCTACCATATACTCACATTCGGTCGCAGTTGCAGGCGTCGCACAGAAGTAAATTCTGGCACGCATTTACATCTTCAGGGACTGAAATCGATTGATATCGATCGCACTTTTCAGAGGGGGAACTCATGTATAACCAAGCCCCCTCCCTTATCTTGTTCAGCGTATGTAGGCCGCTACCAACATCTAGAGTCACACAGCTTGTGTAGGGTAATTCTCCAGCCAGCAACAATATATCTATATGCAGGTGTGGGTGGACATAGGATGATTTTACCACCGAGACAGTGCTCGCCCCAACCCCCCCCCAGAGGTGCTGTCTCTTTTTCTCTCACACACACACACACACTCACACACACACACGCACACACGCACACACACACACACACACACACAACCCATTCCACGCACACCTCTGATTCGCCAAACTCAGGATATCGAAAGCGTGGCAGAGACTGCACCACCAGAGCTATCACGGAGAGCGTGATCGTCAACGTGATTATGAACTGGAATATCACCCCTTTTGTTCGGAAAGTAGCAACGAACAAACAACATCATGGCAATGTTATGAGTCTACTATGATTATTGCATACCGACAAGTCTCTGGCGGGGGTGACAGATATGTACGTGTGTGTGTATATATATACTACTACTAATCTCACCTAGTGCGCTTCTTGTGCCCTCAAGACACAGAAATATCTGATTTAAAACAGGTGGACAACAGATATATGTATATATATATATATATATATATATATATATGATCATCGGTTGGTTGGGTTGTTTGGCTTGTGTTGCTTGCAACAAGCCTGTTCTACTAGTGTCGCTGATGATGATGATGATGATGATGATGATGATGATTGATGATGATGATAAAGATAATGATCAATAGCAGTAGCATTCATTTGTGTGTGTGTGTGTGTGTGTGTATAATATTTATATATCCGATATCCCAAAGCTTTCACAGAGGGGCCTCACTCTCGGTCTCTTTCGTCGCAAGCTAGATGCTCTCAAAATCGGAGTTTTTTCTAATTTCGATCTCTGTTGGTGCGTAAGGTAAATTCGTAAAGTTTTTATTCTTCTTCTTCTTCTTCTTCTCCTCCTCCTCCTCCTCATCCTATCACCCTCTCAGCGAAAGTTCCCTCTGGAAGAAATGGTAATCCGTGGCCCTCTGCTTTTAACATCTGTACACACACACACACACACACACACACACACATAGAAAGAGAGAGAGAGAGAGAGAGAGAGAGAGAGGGGGGGGGAGAGGGCGAGGGCATGGAGAGGAGAGGGCGAAGAAAAATTAACGGCTTACTACTATCCCAAAAAACAAGGAAAGCAATCGAAAGATCGATCAACATGTATGCGTTATATACGATTTCGAGCTATTCTTTGTTATAATAGTTTGGATATGTCAATATATGTACAAATCTGTGCGGTGTACGCACCTGTTGGCTCCTTTTTCTCAGCATCTTGTTAACTTCTCTGCCCTTCCATTCCAAGTAGTGTTGCAGATACACGTCGGAGCGGTTGCTTGACATCTGTCGGTATCATCATCGCACAACAAAAACAACATTCGTTTTGGATGGCCAATCACCACTCTCCTCATACGGCTCATTTCTCGAGTCTTAGATCCATAGGAGGATGAGTTCGGTGGTGAAAGAGCAGTATTTGCAACGGTGCCTCGATTTGAATACTATCACGCTATTCTCCCGTCCCCCACACAGACACACACCGCAACACGCGTATCTACATTATTGAGCCTTCTCTGTTGTTTCTCGTGCTCCGTCATGAAGATGGAGGAGACGATGGTAATTGGGATGGCGAATAGGATCAAGTTGATCATGATAAATACGCTCATAACAACCCGGCCCTGTACGACGACGACGAGGAGGAGGAGGAGGAGGAGGAGAGGAAGAATGTACATCAGAGGCAATTTTGCGAGGAGGAGTGAGGAAACGTCTCCCTTTTTATTTTTCAATGAAATCTCGAAACCATCTTGGGTATTATGCTGTGATGTGATATACAACATATATATATATATATATATATATATATATATATATATATAAATATTATATAAACTCTCACTACTCTCACTCCTACTGCTGCTGCTAGTTAGCTGCTTGTTATACTACTACTAACATAGTGTACTACTACTACCGGAACAGTTGTAGGGACCATATCACCGTATCCGACCGTTGTGAGGCTAACTACGATGAACCATAACGATATGAAGATCGAGTTGAACGGCGAAACCTGATGATAGGCAGGGGGGAGAGGCAAGGGGGGGTTACAGGGGTATGTGATGAAGAAATGAGAAAGATAGATATTAGACAATATAACCGCTTCCTACTCAGAGGAAAAAAAGAAGGAAAGGAAGGAAAAACCCAAGCAGGCAACATCACTTCATCAAAAGCCCCTCCCCACACCCTCCCAAAACGACCTCGTCCTCCCCAAAGATGTTCTTTCGCTCGTATTTCTGCGTAGCCTCGTTGAATTCCTAATGCGAATTGTTCAATTCGTTTGCATATTACAGTGTTGTTGCTGTTGTTGTTGTTGCTCGATTCGTGAGCACCATGGGTTTGCATATATTTAAACCGTGAATTGTAATAACAACATGAGTAGGCATAAAATAGGAGTGCAGAGGACAGACTACGCAGGACGCGCGCGGATGTAGAATCCGAAAGGACGGACAATACTGACGTCCTACTACTACCCCTTGCTCAAGTATGAAGATCGCTGCTGCCATGAATAGCACGAATATCATCAACACCACGGCGACCTTGTGTATAATAACCATAATAACAATGATGGATTCAGCGGATGAAGCAAGTGCAAATTCAACACAAACGAGTCAAAGATCGGTGTGTGCGCGCGCGCGCGCGTGCGTGTGTGTATACATATATGTATATTATATATATATATATATATATATATATATATATATATATATTGCTTGCTCTCCACATATGTAAGGCGAACGAAAGGCGTGTCGTCCGACTTGTTTCAGCGTAGAAAGAGCCTCTGTGAATACTGCAGAGAGTAGTGGGATGATCTGGTTTTTCCGGAAGAGTTTCACTAATCGCAAGAGCCTGCAAATATTAGAAATAATGATGATGACGATGATGATGAAGCCCGGTGGTCAGTATCACGATTAACATCCTCTTCCTCTTCCTCCTCCTCGAGGAAAGCAATAAGAGAAGTACGAGGATGACTACTACCTTATCGATCTGAGACTGGTGAGGTTGATGTTTCCGAGTGCACCCTAGTAGAACATACATCATAAATCCCACGTCATCAACCATGAACGCTCACTTCTCAAACCAGAAGGAGAGAGAGAGAGAGAGAGAGAGAGAGAGAGAGAGTACAGTAATCACATATCGTCGTCATCGTGCTGGTGGCCACTTTGGTGTGGCTTTCTTCTCTTCTTTCAACTTACTCACCCCAAGGTAAAACGGCAAAATGGCAACGAGGTCGATGAGGTTCATAGGCTGACTGGCGAATTGAAATGTCTTTCTTAAGTGCCACCACGGACTTGAAGTGAATTCCGGCTAATTAGTGGTGTGCAATAGACAATGATAATGAGTACAGGGGGGGCGGGCAATAGCATCGTTACATTTCGTGGTCAATTCTATCATTCTTGTTATCATTGTCATCATTACCCTCACTTTCCGCTTTCCTGTGATATAATGCATAGGCATTGAACTGACAGTGCCAATGCGAACTACGTATTCCACTGTGAAGAAAACGACGCTATAAAGCTCGATCTGATGCATGCAACGACGACGAGACGGCGATGAAGAATCAATAAATCCAGAAATACTAATTGAGTTAGCCAGTCCTCCCCAACGGGTGTTGAGATCTAAAAGGGAAGTAAAGTCACCTGCTGGAACACTTCAGGTGTGTCCCCTTCATCGTTGCCATATCTTGGGTAGCGATATCGTGGTAGAGAGCTGATGAGCTGGATACCAGAAAACATCATCATCAACCCATACAGAAAGGGCAGAAACTGTAATATCTGTAACAATGTAGATTATGGTTGTGATGTCGGATGTAACAGTCATTACCAACGAGATAGTCGACAAAAGCACCATGCCACTGCTCACAACAGAGAAAAGGATGGAGGATTTGGAAGCTTTGACATCATCGAATATTTTGAACAAAAATGCACGACATCCTCTCCAATGTTCCAGTTTGGGGAACCTGGACGCAACAGCAAGAAATGGGGTTTGTAAATATGCAGGAATTCTGTTCATTAGACTTTCTGTTGAATGCGCTGCTGTGTGTTTCCTCTTTGGGGTTGGTTCTTTCTACTACGCATAGCATAGAACCCTGTGTTATCCTGACATTATTCTGTATGCACTTATGATGCAAGTGTACCATTGCAATTCCTCTTCTTCTTCATTATGGATTGTGCGGATACTGATCTGCTTTTTCTCCAGGAAGCTCTTACTGTCGAAAATGACTGTCTGGGCTGAGTGCTTATGATCAGCTTCCATTGTAGGTGGTGGGTTCTTCTCCCCGCTAGCCACAACTGCTGGAAGGAGACAGTTCTAGGCTATACGCTGCTGTCCAAAAACTAACGTGATCCCATCATCATCATTATCATCATCATCATCATCATCTTCTCAAAAACGTGGCCTGGCTTCTTCAATCCTCGCCCACATTTACGGTCCGCCCGTTGTTGTTACGTTAGAGCGAGCGTTTCATGTTGGTAATTGATGTCGTTCATCCAAAATGCCCTTTATTTCCACATACAACAAACCTCTCGAGATCCTTAGGAGATTCTCCACGTCATCCTCCGTGCTGTCGTGTTGTCGCAGTCGTATCTCGATCGATACGAGACGAGGGCATCAGACTGATCTCCTTGCACAGAGGGGGAGGGCGGAAGGATGGCGCAAGCGCCAGTCAATAGTAAGGTAGTCACAGTCGCTTGATATAGACGGGTGGAATAGATAAATAGCGAGGAGAGATATAGAAGGACGAGATACGACTTTCTGCTGCCCTGGCCTAGTGATGATCTGTTTCCCCGGACATCCCTCTTCTCCCTCCTAAGCTCCTTGCTGTAACACCCAGCAAATCATCAGCCAGTGTTCTTGTTGTTAATTCATTTTTTCCTCTCATCATTAGGTAGGTAGTTAAGGCAGGCCAGCAGCCATTAATTATTTACCATAGATGAGCGCCTCGTGCAAGATTTGTGACTCAGTGGACATTGCCAGCCTCGGATTTGGATATGGGCAGAGGGGCCTCATCCTCCAAATGGCTCCCGATATGGCCCAGATTCACGCTAGGCAAAAGGCAAAACAGGCAAAGTGTAAGGCACCGAATTTCGAGAAGAGGCTGATGGAGATAATGGAACGGGATTTACCGGACATCTTCATGCTGTATGGTGAGGTGGAAAAGGCCTGCCCTTCTCGAATATTTGTGGGCCAGTTCGTTTACGCCATTTTCCCCAAAAATGAGAGGTGGGCAGCACGTATACAATCATCATCATTAATGGTTTAATTGAGATGGAAACCGACAGCTCCCTTCTCACCCCTCTCTCTCCCCCTCCCCCTCTCTCTCTCTCTCTCTCTCTCTCTCTCTCTCTCTCTCTTCCTTTGTTTGTTAATATTAGATATTACCCAGCCAAAATCCTTTCCGTCGATCTTCACCGTAATCTTGTGGCTTTGAGCTACGAAGACGGAGATACTTGCGACGTACCGTTGAAACCCAAAATGATGATGGTAAGCATACGACGACATCTGTGAAGGAAAAATAGTTCATGTTCCTGAAATCCACTAGGTGTTTCACGAAGATTCTTGGAGAGATGCGATAACCGATGAAGTCCACACACATAAGAAGGAGCTTCGAAAATAGCAATAACTAAAAGTTATTCTATCCTTTCGAGCCGCGACGCCACAGGCTGCGTAGATTGGTTCGCTTCGATTTTGCACATTTGTAGATGTTTAAACACTTCCTGGATTGTTCACATACTGCATAAATCAAATCAGTCACCAAAGTCCGCTTTTCTTATTATAAATAAGAATTCATCAATCTTTCGCATCTTGCGTGGCCATTGCATGTCGTCGGCATATATAGCCGTGTGAGCAGCTGTTGTGAATGTGTGCTTGCATCATGGACACGACATGTTTTACGTGGAATGGGCATGAGCTAGATTAGCTTTGTAGCTAGATAGCAAGGGACACATATACCTGATGTACGTAGCTGCAAAATGTGTAAGCATGCTAGCATGGCTACCCACGCTGGTATGCGTTTTAAGGTGCATCTCACAGACTCACAGACACACAAGTCTGCACACATGAAATGGCTGCATACATTGCATGACGCCTTTTCAAGAATGAAATGCTTGACTTGCAGAAACTAACAAACAAAATCTAAGCGCTCTAGCGCTGTATCCGCAGCATCCTAGCATCGCACAGCTATGTTAGGATCACAATTTAATGATAGCGATGAATCAAATTTATAAATTTGTTCATTCACCACATCCGCCTCATCAATGGCTGCATCTATAGATCTGTCTCACACATGCAATGCAATAAGCTACCTAGCTACTCCATGGCTAGATGGGCTAGGTGCGCATGCTAGCATGTCCAATGTTAATAAGCGGTGCATGCTCATGGTGCATGTTTGTTTTTGAGGGTTGTCTGGCACAAAGTCTGTATTTATTAATCGCACCATGCACATCGCTAGATCGCATGACTACAAACAGCATGGCATTCATTGCACTAGCTTGCGTTTCAACAGCGATGTTGTGATGTGGCAGTCATACAATGTACGCTTACTTTGACAGTCATACACCTCTTGTGCGCTCACAACATGTCAGCCTTTTTTTCACAGCAGAAATCTCCAATTTTTGATGAGAAAGCATCAAACGCAGCACAAATACAACGTACACGCTGAATTTTTAACATTTTACCATATCTACATTTATCATTTCATTTCATGAATCCGCCGCGTGTATTCGCACTCAAATTTGGCGTGGAGAACATATCTTTCAGAAGAGCGATTCTGAGCTTCGGGTGAAGAGAAGCAGCTGTCGGCGTGCTTCTGAGGCCAATGCACGGTCGCGACGTGACTTCTCTATGACCTTTTTCTTTAAATAGTACACCAAATTAAAACAGAACAGATAGATAGTGGTTCTGGGGAGGGGGGGGGAGGGATATCCTCACAACGGCGCAACTTAACCGTTTTCGTAGAAATACATGGCATTCATTGATTAATTGATCGATTTCATCGTTCTATACAGCATTCGCTCATCACGTGATTACAATCTAACTGAATAACGAATAGCGTAGCAACCTTATCTTGAGGGCTGCTGCGGTCCATGCTCGCTTCGGAAGAATTTTGAGGGGGGGGGCTGATCTTTGAGGGGTTCGCAGTATGCTTTCGCTCGGCTGGTGAAGTTGATGGTGGTTGAGGTGCTGAAGCAGCCATTGGCCGAAGACCATCCTCGTCATCATCACGATCGCAACCGACGACGCCAGCAGCTGCAGTAGCAGCAGCAGTAGTAGCAGCGTAAAGACAACAATCAGGATCTTTGCCCTCTTCCTCGTGGTTGGTCTCTGGAATGGAGAGGGATGTGGACGTCTTGAGCAGCACATTGCTGTATGGAGCAAAGGCTATTCTCTTGCCCCCCCCCCGCCTACCGGCCGCCGCGCTCGAGACTGATGCCGACGACGGCGACGAACGCGAGGACAGCGCTTGCGACGATGGTGATGATGAGGCGGAGGCGATGATGCGACGAGAAGCCGTCATGACCGTTGGTACAGAGCCACGGCGACGGGTTGTTTTGTGTAGGAGGAGCACGTTATTGCGACGGGCTAAGGAGGAGGAGTAGGAGAAGGAAGAAGAAGCAGTAGCGAGTCCATGCTGACGACGAGTAGTAGGAGTTGTTGCAGCAGTAGCAGTAGTAGTAGTAGTAGTAGTAGTAGTAGTAGATGAATGATGGCCTGATGTGATCATCGGCTCCGAAGATTGCGCCTTCAAACAGAATTTCAATCATCATGCAGGAACGAGGAGGAGGAGGAGGAGGACGCACCCCCACGCAAGACATAAATAGCAGAAGCAGGCACATGCAGGAGAACTATATTGTCAAGTACGTGTGTATTAACTTACCTAACTATACACACACTACGTTGTTTGTATGTGACGTGCATATATGTATATGTATATGTATATATATGTGTGTGTGTGTGTGTGGTTGTTGGTAGGTATCATAACCCTGTTCTTCTCCAGATTCTTCTTTGACTTTCTTTGCCGACTTCGATTGCGCAGTCTGGCCCTGACCTCGTGCTTCTTGCGTTGGCTGCTCATCACGCCACCCACCCCACAGACACACACACACACATGATACGTGGAGATTATCATGAATACATCATGGGAGAGAACCATCTTGAAGAATGGAACTACGCAATTGAGAAGCAGATGAGAGGAGGAGGAGGAAGAGGAGGAGGAGGAGGGGGATTTTGTGTATTGTACTACCACTACTACTACTACTACCACTACCACTACCACCACTACTACTACTACCACTACTACTACTTACTACCGGAAAGAAACTAACGATCGCTTATACAAGGCCATGAATTCTCTGCAAAGTTGATCATATCGTAGGAAACAGTAGCAGCAGCAGCAGCAGCAGCGTACAAGAAGAAGAAGAAGAAGCAGAAGACAGAAGAGGAGAAGGGGGGACAGTGAGTTCCCTGCCTGTATTCACTCATATGCTCTACCTCTCCCTAGCATCTCTCTCTCTCTCTCTCTCTCTCTCTCTCTCTCTGTGTGTGTGTGTGTGTGTGTGTGTGTGTGTGTGTGTTGGTATAAACCTCGATTCTACTGTAAAATAATAAAAAAAACCCCTCTTTATACTACTACTACTACTATTACTACTCCTCCAACTACTACTACAACGACATTATCAGCTATAATTTACCATAAACTAATACTACCGAATGGTCTGGAATATAGACGTGGCTTTGCAGGATTTATTCGAGGAGGAGGAGGAGGAGGAGGAGGAGGAGGAGGAAGGAATGAGCAGGTAATTTGAAACCAAGTCCTCGCATCCACTTTGCGTCGCCTTGAAAGCAGCTTGAGCCGAATTGTACAACCTTGATGATGCAGATTGATTTAGTGATGTCTTTTAAAGAGTTTACCACACGACATCGGGGCAGCAGCAGCCTGACGTCTCAATAATAATCGTGCATGCTCGAAAGCATCGTAGCAAAAATAGTGCGGATGATGATGACGATGATGATGATGATGATATCTTGAATTATGATCATACTACCTCACAGCTCTAGCGTATTCTCGGATCTTTAATGAACGGAGCAGCGCCCAACGCAGATGACAGTACCGCAATGCACGAGAGGAGCACCAGCCCCCCAGATTAGCACAGAAGGACGCACACACACACACACATATAACACAACGCAAACAACAAACAACACCTCCATGAGACTAGGGAGACATGACTCAATCACTGCGGCATAAGGAAGAGTACGTGAAGGGTAGGATGCGGATTCTTAAGAAGAAGAATAAGCAAAGAGGAAGCTCTCTCTCTCTCTCTCTCTCTCTCTCTCTCTCTCTCTCTTTCTCTCTCTCTCTTGCCCTACCATCTGCCATGACATGACCAAGAAATACCAACATTTAAACACAAATCATTATTTGAAAAATACCATCATCACATTTTTGTTTGTGAGTCCCAAGACGCCAACAAACCCCAAAACAAAACAACAAAACACGTTTATACATATTATATATATATATATATATATATATATATATATATATATATTATAAATTTGTATATCGAAACAACAATATAATTGTGCACGCTCGCATTCCTCCTCCTCCTCCTCCTCCTCCTCTTCGCGAGTGACTAACTAACTAACTAACTAACTAAAGAACGAACAAACTACTACAATAGACCACCATTGCCACGTAGAACCCAGTGGCACATCCCGCCTGCTCCTCGCGTTTCATCTGATAATGAATGAATAGTAATTAATCGATAAAACGACGTACGACGTAAAGGGAGAATGAGAGAGAGGGAGGGGGGGGGGGGGGGGGGGGGAGAGAGAGAGAGAGAGAGAGAGAGAGAGAGAGAGAGAGAGAAAGAGAAAGAGAGAGAACCTGCTGTCGTTGTGATTGAAGACTTTTTCGAATCGTCTCAAGTTTTGTCCTGTCCAAGCCGTCATTATAACGAATATATCCGGGAAAAAATAAATTATAAAATTTAAAAAATATCTGTATAAACATATATATATATATATATATATATATATATATATAATATGCATAAACACGCAAGAAAACACACACACACACACACGCACAATGTGCCTGCACACACAGCCAGTTAACACAACAAACAAAAAAGAAAAGAGATTTGATTTGATAACGATACATGATTTGTCGCAGCTGAGAGTCTAGCTGATCGAGCTCCACACGACAGGCCTTGAATATGATGATGATGATGATGATGATGATGATGATGAGGATGTTTCTAGCTAGTCGCTGGCACAATGTGGTATAATAATAACAACAGCAGCGGGTTCAATAAATAATGAATATACCATACATGAGGGGAGAGACGACGGATTGTCTGTGATATAACTACTACTACTACTACTACTACTACTACTACTAGTAGTAGTTGATGATTTCTTCCACAGAATCATGGTAAACAGTAGTCGAATGAGAAGAAGGCGGGAGGAGCAAAACCAAACATGCATGATTATTATGCATGTATGTATGCATTGAAAAGCAGCAGCAGCAGCAGCAGCTAGCTTCCTACCGGGACAACGGGATTTAACTCTTTGAGCAGCTTGGAGTTGAGGTGGTTTCCTCCCTTTCTCTTCCTTTGCCGCCTCCTCGGTGTGGTGGTGGGGGAGGGGGAGGGGGAGGGGCGGAGGATCGATCGCCTTCGACGCTGCTGCAGCCTTTGTTGGTTTTGCTTACTCTTTTCCTCCTTCTGCCCCTCCTCCTCATCATCCTCGGCCTTACCTGTCCCCCCCCTTGCGGTGGCAGCATCTTTTTCTTCGCGATGATGATTCTGATGATAAAAAGCACATTATTAAGCATCATTATCATCATCATCACCGTGTGGAGCGTGGGTGGCCAAGTGAGCAGTTGATTCTCTCTCTCCTTCTCGGATCAAACAACCAATCAACCCCATCATATCACCAGATACTATTCATGATGCTCCTGGCATTTCTTCTTCTTCTTCTTCTTCTTCTTAAGTGCGATTTAGTACCTTATTTTCCCCGCCCAACAAGAATCCTCTTCCTCCTCCTCCTCCTCCGGTTGGCTGTTGTTTCTGTTGTTCTTGCCGCTGCTGTTTTACCTCCTCCTCCTCCTTTCCTGACCCCTCCATTACACCAACGATGTAGTCAAGCAGAGACGACCTGAGGACAAAGAGAAGGAGGGAGAGAGAGAGAGAGAGAGAGAGAGAGAGAGAGAGAAATTGTTATCGGTTAGTCAAGAAGAAGTAATCATTAACTACGAGCAGAGAAAGGGAGGAGGAAGAGGAAAATAAAAGAGGAGGGAATAGATATTAATAAGAAACAAACGTTCTCTTCTCCTTTTTCTTTAAGATTACTACTACTACTACTAATGAGATGTTAAGGCCCTTTTGCAGCCCGACTGACAAGGAGGCGGACACATCAAACAACAACTGCTGCTACTACTACTCCTACTACTTTCTATCTGTCGCCTTGATCGCAGAGAGTGTGAGCAGCAACTGGATGTCAAATCCAGAGGCATTTCCCTTTGTGCAGGACGGACAGTGGAACAAACAAACGAAGTGATTCTGCATGGAGAATGGGAACCGCGACATAGCAGCAGCAACATTGATACACTCCTCCTCGAATACACACACACACACACATACACACACACACACATACACACACACAAACCTTTCGCGTTCCAAAATTCATATGATTGCCTATGCTGAGGACAAGGTGCAGAAGCTGCTTGAGAGCCGACGAGGAGCGAATGGCTCGTAGTGCTCGGTTGACCAGACGAAGAGAAACCCTGAGGCTGGAAAAGCTCTCAGGCACCTGTGTAAGAGCGAAGAAGTGAGAACTACAGCAGGACGTCAGGAGCGGGCAAGCAGCAGCAACAGTCATATATCGGCCATCGAGCATCATTCGAGCACCGGTGGCCTCCTTACATCATCAATCATCATCACCTGGCACATGAAGAGCACATGTTGGAGCCTTGTCTTCACATCATGGATTGTCCCAACGATCATCCTAAATAGGGTGGTGATATGCGTGCAGGGTGCGGAGAGCCGCATTAACACACTGGCGCTCATATTCCGTGACTGGTACGTTTCGTTGCTAAAAAGAATTCTCGTCGTCGTTCAATTCGTCTGGTGTGTTTTGCTTTGTTCTTACTGAAATCTTGACGTGTCGGTAAGCATGGAGGGCGGCCCTTTCATCATGTTAGCAAATGAATGGCAGTGTGTTAGAGAATATGGGATCACTAAAGCTGTGGCGAAAGACGGAATATATCTCTTATTCTTATTCTTCTTCTTCTTCTATGTTTTTACCTTTGAATGCCTTCAAAACCTTTAGTTCCTCCTCAGTCGGGAGGACCTGACGACACCACAGTTTCACATTGACCACACACACACACACACACATATATATATATATATATATAGAGAGAGAGAGAGGGGGGGGGGTGAGCGCATAGAATAGTAGAGCACTGTACTTGAGGTGGCTATGTATGTATATCTGACCTTGATCAGGCCTGCAAGAACGTCCTGCGTGAGAAAACCTAAGTCAAGCGTCTCAACGGCCTCTCGCACCATCTCGGGAGACATCTTGAACTTTGAGAGAAGAATCCCTACATTCACCTCGCGCTGCGAGTCAAGCAATGACACCTGCGGTTACAGGGAGCAATTAGATGAGCAAATAGCAGCGAAAAAGAACAAACGATACGGCCTCAAAACGTATGATTAATGCTGCTTTCCAACGCATTGTGTCGCTCATGCAACTTATTCCTTGTACCTTAGAAGACTTGGAAGCATGTCGTGCCCTGGAACGACTCTTCTTGGCTCCCGAAGTCCGCCGTTTCGAAGCGACACGCGCCTCAAACAGTTGCTTTGTGAAGGCAAACGCAAAAATCTTCAGCGACATACCGGAGGAGGAAAGAACGAGGAGTCTGGCGCGCGCGCGCGCGCGTGTGTGTGTGTGTCACCTGAAAAGAAGTCCTGTCGAAATCCACTGGCTCTATGGTCTGCCAGAAGCTGTCATCCGTCAGCGCTCTGATGTGATGTGATGTGGTGAATGACGATAACATGTAGGTTCAAAAATCAAGAGCATACTCCTCCGTCATTCAGAGAAACAGTGGTTATACTTTTTCGATTCTATTCGCCTCCAGTGAATTTTCTTCATCTTCACTGATGGGATATGTCCTTTCCATTCCTTGATTTGTGTGTCATCTTCCTCCCGAAGCAATCCAGGTGGAGGAGGGATTCCTCCCAGCAGAGGGGGTGGAGGCGGTATTTGGAATTCTCCAGAGGGAAAGGGGGGAGGGGGGGGTATCGGAATCTCTGAGGAAGATGAGCGGGGCGGCCCTCCTTCCTCGCATGCATCAGGAGTCATATCTCCAAAGGTCGGAGGTTTGTGTAGGTGTCCCCCCCCTTCTCCTCCTTTCTGCTTTCTCCTTTCTTTGTACGCGCGAAAAATAGTCAAAATAACATGCCATTCTTCTAAAAAAACACCATATTTTTATGTCGCTCACCAGTGTTGGCCTTCTCACCCTCTATCCGCCGCTCTCCTTGGAATTGAAGGAACACGTGTGTGGGAGCGACGATTTTGATCTGCGACATGAGGAGGGAGCCGACTTTCTTCCATAATCCCAATAGATACAGGGCATTATTGCCGACTTTGACCTGCGACAAGGAGGAGGAGGAAAATAAGTCGATCTCTGTCTCTGGTGTACGTAGGAATGATGTCTGACTTCATGGGAGGCACCCCCTGCCAGCTGCTGCCGCTGCTACTGCTGCTGCTGCCATTGTAGCCACGCATGTTCGACCAAAGGGTGGTAGTTCGCTCGCGGAAGGCCCAGGAGAGTGAGGGTCGGGCGGGGCTTGCTTACCTGTACCCGTCGTTTGGTGTTGTGGCAATAGTGGTCCTCTTTGTCGGCGTGACTTCCTTCCGGATAAAGGGCGAGGCGGCATCGTCGAATCTGTGCGGATTAATGCCCGTGCCTATACCACCGGAGGGATATTATCTTCTCGGAGTTCCGATGAAGGACTACGGGATGCCATGCGAGCGAGGTTCGGACTGTTCATCAGGCCTCTGCGGTGTGTCTTGTAGCGCACTAAACTGGGCTCCTGACAACGCAACCTCATGCATCTGTCCAATTTCTTCCTCATCGTCGTCTTCCAATAGTACAGCTACCAATGCGTATGAGAAAAGATGCTGCGGGTGCATCACAAACAGCCAAGACCGAATTCACACCTGCCCAGACTATCCTGATTTCGTACGGGTTGAAGGGGGGGGGGATCATGAGCTCCCTCAGCTGAATCAGCGTCCATATGACTGCGGGTAGTTTGCATAGTACGTGAAAAATCGTCTGAAAACAGTACCCAACGCACGCGACAACTCTGTATGTATGCGCGCATGTATGCATATAAGACAGTAATGTTCGAAGAGTAGGATCCTAGATCATCACAATCGATGTGGGTCAATTTCTGTCTGTTCTTATTATATTTATTTGTGCTCTCTAAGGTGGTGGGGAAACTTTGAATGGAATGATGATGTGTTCGAAGAGCCGGACCTTCCCTATGTGAAGACATGGCACGTTAGCAACAACGACAACAACGACAACAACAACAACATCGAGAATTCATTCGGAGAGCTGCACCCAGACGCTAGCAGCGGTACCAAGCGATTTGGAGAACGCTGTGGAGATCATTCTGAGTGTCAAAGTGGAATGTGCGGATTCGACTGTGATTGTTCGTCGGTATCATCATCATCAGCAGCAGGAGGAGGAGGAGGAGGAGAACCCTGCTCCTGCCAGTGTCTCAGTGTGTGGCCCGTCACAACGTGCTGCGGCTGTTTTATTGGGAATAATTCAGAGGCGGGATTATGCCCAACCATCTCTAGCAATTCATCCTACGTCAATACATCATCATTATCATCACCCGTCGTCACAGTCTCAATAGGACTTAATACCTCCTCTCTCTGCAGGTAATGAAATCAGCAGTGGATATTAGCAGACCGACGTCAAATAGCGGATTCTTTAGCGAATGCTTTAATGTATCTCGTCTCATCTTATACGATTTTGTTGGCCTACTAATTTAATGAACGAAGCCGTGCTGCACAGGCTTTTATCTTACTAACTGTGCAATAATAATGCAGGTCCAAAACCATCATATTGCCCCCAGTGCCTCCTCCGTCGTCGCCCCTTTTCAAACTCTCCAACCCTCCTGCACAAACTTGTGCCCAGCACGGAAATTGCACGAGTATGGCTTCATTTCCCTACCCCCCGCGCTCGGGTTACCCAAGACCGAAGTACGCCTTCGAGTATGCATATAGCGAGGACGAGTACTGGAGAACGCGGCCGATAACATGTGCTGATGGGGTCCAGAGCCGTTGCAATGTTGACCTTCACTGTGTAACGTAATAGCAAGGGCGCACGTAACAGCATGAAGATGTGTTGCGCAGCAGCGCCCAGCATTGTTAGCCACAAGGCAGAGCTCTCTTTTTGTGAGTGTGTCCCTGCAAATAAGCTACCCAACGCACGGGTAGCTGCTAAGCACATAGCTGGCTAGGAACCATGCGCTCAAGTTCTGAGAGCCATGTTACACAAGGATACATAACGAGAAATCACAGCTAGAGCTCGCAAATGAACCATGCAAGCTCATCACATGAATGCGCATGGAAATTAGCACGCGCAGAGGTCGTCGTACCTAGAGCAGCTTATTCCGCACATGATCAAACATCTAGACACATACGCACATACGCGTGGCTTGCACTTCGATCGAGCAAGTAAGAAAAGGCATAAACGACAGATGTGCATGAACTCTGTATTTACATGCATCGTCAGCTGCATTGCACAGCTACATAAGGATGGCCATTGAACAAATTTAATTGATTAATTACATCCGTCTTACATCGTCAGTGGATTCTACTTATGATTCATCACGATTTTCTCTAATAACATGACAACCTTAAACTGAATAAAAACACGCTCCATTTGCATGTTATACGAACGCTGGAATGTAGTACCAAGTACGCTAATGTCATTAATCATGTAAAGCGTAATGTTGTTACGTACGACGACATGGTAGGAGCAATGCTGTGCGCCAGGATGCTCACCTCTGATTCTCAAGGCAAACTTGTGGTTCGGCGGAGGCAACTTTCGTCAGACTAAGTAAATAGCTCTCTTCACTCTTGCCAACTACTTATTGTGGGCCGATCTCAACGTAATGCATCGTAGCTGCCTTCACACCTTTCGTCTACGGGAATGACAAAAACGCGCCAAATACAGATGCTAAAATGAGAAGGGATGGCTCCGAATTGAATCGGACCAATATTCATCAATGCAGAGAAGAACGGAGCGGACGTTGCACGAAATAGACGCATGGCAGCAAAAAATGCTTGGAATGACACGTTTTGTTGTCAACACGAGATAAGCTCATAAGATCATGTACCTGCTTCCTGACGATACCAAATCGGAGAATATTCTCCGACGACGGGCAATCTGGATTCGAGCTCGCAGAATGCCGCGGTGGTGCTGCCGTCCAAGCACTCGCCTCTTCATTTTCGTTGTTCCACTGAGCGCGCGCGCGCATCATCTGCTCCAGCTGGGATGCCCTGTATGAGCATTGGGAGAAGACTACATCACGTTCCGCATTTGTGTGCATGTTTCGAAGTGTGTGCGTGGAGGAGTTGGGGTGGTAGAGGAGAGATGGAAAGGTCTTTTGAAAAGGGCGCGATGATGAAACATCGATGGTGTAGAACTGCATGTTCAATTGTTTCTGGGTGATGACGACGATTGATTGCAGCACAAGTGGCAACACGAAACGACGAACCATCATGAGCTATTGCTCGGAACTACTATCGTCGTCATCATCATCATCATCATCATCGTTGTCGTGATAATATCCCCATCTTGACAACCTTGAAATCTGTCTTTCGTTGACGAGAGTAATGACATCACCGGAGCGTATATCAACGTCGGCCGCCAAAGATGGCTTTGATACCTCCGTTACAAGCACGCCACGCCTTTGATAATATCAGAAAGATTAGCTGCATAGACGATGATAAACAGACACACACACACACACACACATACACTCTTTATATCTCTTTTAGTGTGAGAGTACAGAGATGTAAAAAACAAAGAACAGCTCGTTTTTCGTGTGTATATCGATAGGGTGTGTTTGGGAGGGAGGGGGGGCATTGTTGAACCTAACGTTTGGGAAATGCGGATCTAATTCCATCTCCTGAGTGGTAGCAGATAATATATAAGGTTTGAACAAATGATTATTCATGATAAGAAAATCATAAAAGAGAGCAACTTCAAATATGGAAGCGAACGACGTGCCCCTTTTCATCACACTATCATCATCATCATCGTCATCATCGTCATCATCATCATCATCATCATCGTTATCACTGAGTGCTGTTGGCAGGGTTTGAAACATTCAAGAATTCTAATTAGAAATAATCATCTTTCGTGATTCGCCTGTTTGCTGCTTTCAGATAATAACATAATATATATATATATATATATATATATATATATATATAAATATTCATCGAATATCAACGACGCAAGTCACTCACACAGCAGACCGACAGAATAGACCTTCTTCAACAAGGTAGAGTTGAGACTTATAACTTTCATTCCCAGAGGCTTTTTCTTCTTCTTCTTCCTTTTCATCTTCTTCTTCTCGGTGGCCTTGTTCTTATGGTCCCCCCTCGACGATGATAGCGACGTAGACGTCGATGATAATGGGAACGACGCATCATCCTTCAATGAGTTGAAGGAAGGGATGATATTATGGTGGTGATCGGTGTTCAGATTGGGGGGGGGGGAGGAGATAGATAGAGATAGAGAGAGAGAGAGAGAGAGAGAGAGAGAGATTTGGCTCGATTGTAACAAAAGGGAGGGAGAACACTGACGAAGACCAGCACGTAGTAGAGGTTGCTAATCGTCTGAAGATAGAAATGCCTGCTCCGATCAGGTCACAAATATCTACGTCTCAAACTACTACTCTTTTGTCATTACTAGCAGCGATATAAGGAGAGCAGCCAGCTACTACAACAGCAGCGGCACAACGCCCTCAGTAGGAACTACCAGAGGAGCGGCAGGGTTAGAATCATCAGCAGATGTGTGCTTGGCCTGCTCGATGAAGAGGTCTCTCCACCGATAAAGTGTGGCATGAATCTGATTTTAACGGCACTTCTACTCAGGAATGGAAGAGTGGACGATTTTCACTCCCTACGATTTTGGCGACAGGATCTCCCCCCTTCAACTCTCTGCTACCCTCTATAATATGTCTTCATGTTTATGCTGTGTGTGTGTGTGCGTGTGTGTTTGTGTGTGTGTGTGTGTGTGAGAGAGAGAGAGAGAGAGAGAGAGAGAGAGAGAGAGAGGGGGAGGGTCTATATGCTGTGTGTTTGCGTGTATTTTAGGCCAAGATCTACATCAGTGTGCATGTTTTGGATGTTCATCATCATCATCATCATCATATTTACCATATCGCTGGGCAGAGCGAGAGATTTCTTTAACTGAGTTCGTGCTCGGGAACCCTTACGGGAGCTCTGTTGTGATGATGATGATCATGATCATGCTTGTCATTGTTCATATGCTGATGAAGGCTACTACCCATCACGGTGATGGTGTACAGGTTGCATACCCCGTTATTATTACCTTTTCGGAATCCAGAACGAGGGTCGACATTCCGATCACATTTCCAAATGCATTTAGCTGCAAACACATGTGTAGCAGTATCAGAGAGGAATAACTTCAAACGATTTTCTCTCTCCCTCCCTTCCTCTCTCTCCCTCTCCCTCTCCCTTCCTCCCTCTCCCTCTCCCTCTCTCTCTCTCTCTCTCTCTCTCTCTCTCTCTCGATGAATTCCAATGTCACTTGGCACGCCAACATATCCTGTGTGGCCACCAAGAAAAGGAGAAGATGTAGGGAAGGGGCGATGGAGAAATGGCAGACAAATTAGGCTACCAAAGGGCCACCAGAATTGCCAGGCTCCGTTAGTATATCACTCTGTGCACGATAAAATTGTTGTAATCCGTCGGGTGGCGATGGCACAATTACTAGTGATCGAACGCATGGGACGACGCTCTATGTGGCTACTACTTTCACTGGTTAAGGCTGCTGCTGCCACTACTCGTTAACCACCTCTATGAGTTGTATATCCTTCAACGTCGTCTCTTGACGATTCAGTCCACCGCCGAAAGCAGTGTTACTAGTGGTAATAAAGAAGAAGAAAAGCTCAGTACCTTCTCAAACAAAAAGCCAGCTTTGCTTCCTCTCTCTCTCTTTCCGCACTTCCTCAGCTCGTACGTCGCCACGGTTTTGTTTTCGTGGTGATTCCCCCACACATGCTCATTCGAGAAAATTCGTCCCGCTATTTCTTTGGGTTGTCTCTAGTAACGAAGGATGGAGGGAGGGGAGGAGTTACCTCGGTAGGAAGGCGAACCCGGAAATGATACCCTAGCAGGATGTGTATGATGATGGAAAACATGATGTAAGTAAGCAGCCGTTGAACCTCTTCAATGGTGACTCACAAATATAACTTTCGCCGAAATTACTACCATCTTCACGGTTGACTCAAATAGTGCGCTGGCGACTGAAATGACCGTTTCCCCCTGATTTATAGTTCTTGCTGTTGAGTGAATTACGTTCATTAGAAAGTGAATTGTGACGTCACAAGTTAAGTCTTTTTGGGACCCCTCCTACTGTTCCATTTATCATCATCATGATCATCATGATCATCATCATCTTCTTCTTCTTATAATTCTTATTTAATCTAAGTTTGGGGTGTGGTGATTAGTTCTCTACCGAACGGATTTGCAGAGAAGGAGCGAGCTTCAAACATGGAAATCGAACAACTCCCGAAGTAGCTACCGCCGAGCCATGACCTGAAGATTCCTTACCAGTGACCGAAGCTGCTGAATCCATACCGCCGCATTGGAGCCTGAGCAACGCCAAATCCATAGAGGTATCGCAAGCCAAAATCGATGCGGGAAAGAAGCGGCCATCATGTAAGGTAACAACAACCAACGGATCAGGGTTGTCGTCGCCATTTTTCTTTCTTCCTTCGGGAAATATCACATGAGCGTTGGTAAGCAGCTCTCCGTGCTCTGTGACCAAGAATCCCGAGCCTCGACCCATGGATGCCTTCCTTGGAGGATAGGGTGAGGAGGGGCAAGAAGACACGGGCGAGGAAGAGTCCTGCTGAGAAAACACTTCCTCCGGATCGTGGCTTGCGACATGTATAGTAACGCACGCTGGGAGGGCCGCATCGACGACGCTTGGCAACCTCTTCTTTTCTTCATTATTTGCCCATACTTCGATCTCGGAATCTTTGGCCAATGACGGTTTCCGCCCTAAGTAGCTGCTGTAGTACCGAGATCCGATGATCAAGCTCGCCCCTGTCGCCGCCACAGCTGCCGTGAGGATGCTGGTGGAGGATGATCGCTGCCGCACACCCGGCGATTTTCTGAATAGCCCCTCGACTATCCTGAGCTCTTTCGGGATGCTGGTGGTCAACCACCTCTTTGGACCGATCCGGAAGAACTTCATTTGACGATGAAATCCTTGCTGTGGGGAGGTGGCCGTTCGGATCTCTCTCCCACCTTCCGAAGGAAGGGACAATACCGCCATTTTGACCTGCGACAACTGTTCTTTGCATTGTAGTTGGCATTTCACCTGTAATTTTGGTCGCACCTAAAAATTTCCAAGCCCAACAGTAGGAAGTGGCAAAATGTCCCTTAAAATGACGATGAGAACAGAGGAAATTCATGGAAACTGATCCCCTTAAAGCAAAAATTGGAGTCTCAGCACAATTTGGATTTTGCGAGCGTCTCACACGCGGCAAACCATGAGCAAGCATGAAATGAAACATCAAAAATGTATTGTCGTAGGAGTTGAAAACACTACATTTCTTCTTTCGGAACCACCCACCGAGAAGTGCGGAAGAGAAAGGAGGAGAAGTTTCCACATAAGAGTTCCGTTTCATTCTGCTTCTCACCAATGCGAGGACCAATGGAGAAAACTGGGCTGCCTACATTGATAGGATTTACCTGCGCAATATTCATGACATTGCATCTTTGCCCCACCAAGACATTCCGAAGCTTACGAGATGAAAAAATCTATGGTTTGAAAGACTTATCGCCATTTAGAGTATTCGCTTATGATCGCCCTACGATTGTGAAGAGGGGCAGATTCACAAACCGGAAGAAATGGGTGAAATCTTCAACCTTTTGGGAAAATTTCGCCAAGAAGTGTTCGCGAAAAGTACCCCATGAAAAGGAAAAATCCGAGCATGCTGCGTATATATTGGAGAATCTTGATCTATCTGATATTGCAATCTTTGGGGGGAGCATTGTAGATATTTTACTGTCTCGATGTCCCAAGGACATAGACATGTGTTATCTGTGCTCCGAAAAGGATCCGGAATTACGCGGAAAGATGTTAGCCCTTCGTGTCAGAAAGTTGATTGAAGATCTCGAAAGGTTATGCGAGCAGCAACCAGAAGGTGATGCACTTAGCGAGGAAAAGAGAAAGATTAGAAATCATGACCTCGACCAGGAAAAGATCCTGGTCACTCGCCATCGTTCACTATATGAGATTCGCCATCCCTCAATATATTTTCCCATTCAAGTCGTAGTAAAAGACAACATTAGCGATCTGTTCTGTAATTGCGAAGACTATACATCCATTGCATATTTCGATGGAGAAATTATGATGTCTGAACGTGCAAAATTTTCTATAGAAAATTATGCGAGTGAGGTATCCATTCAAAATCGACCGGAGAGAGTAGTGAAATGCTTTACCAAGGGATTTGACCTGATTCTTCCAAATCTCAACATTTCCCTGCTTCGTAAAAGGAATTTAAAGTTTAACCTTTGCGAAGTTCTGGACTTACCCCTTCTCACTATCCCTTACAGTAGCATTAAAGGAAACAAACTGATTTGCAGAGACATTACATTGTCAGACAAGGCAACACAGATTCTAAAAGAGGACTACGATAGCAAAGATTCCAACTATGATTCGACCGAGTACGGCCAATATTCAAAGAGCAATGTCGGGGAAATCATTCATCACAATATACGTGCATTGGCCCACAGAAAATTCGAAGCTTTTATTTTCTTTGGAGAGGGAGAGAGCTGGGATAGCGTTTTTCAACCACAAGTTCCACTTACCGAACGAGCTATTATTAACAGCTATGAAAGAGTCTGTAACTCAATCGACGCAAACGGGGTTGATCTTCCAACTATCGAAAGATACTTCACAGTGAAGAAAATGTCCGATATCATAGATGACCTGTTTGTCAAATTTTGTTCAAAGCAGCAGTCTGGTAACATTACAAACTCTAATTACTCCAAGCCACTAAAATTCTCTGGTGAACCCTTCAAGCAACATGTAAAAAATTATGTGAGGGAGCTATGTCGTCAACAAATCAACGAAGCAAAGAAGCTAGTTGATCAGCTAAATCAAGCAGGAAATCTAACTTTGAGAGTGGAAAAAATGAAACCAGCATCGCTTAATTGGAGCTCAGAGAAATGGTATGGTGAATACTCCTCGCACGGTCAACAGAGTGGTGTGGACATGTAATAACAAGGTGAGGCCGAAGCGCCTCAGCCACTGCCAAGTCTGGATGTTTAGCAGGCCTAGCTAGAGGTGTGGATTTGTGGAGCTTAGCTGTATGTGCGTGTGTCATCTAGCAGCTACGTGTGAGACGGGTGTAATGAAAGATTTAAATTTTTTCAATGGTCATCCTAATGTAGCTGTGCAATGTAGCGGCTACAGCGCTCAAATTGTATCTGTTTGTTTCCTTGGTCACATGTTGCATGCATGAAAATGCATTGAGATTTGGTCTAGCATGTCGTGCTTTGCGCGCAGCTGCACGAGCTAATTTTCCTGCGTTTGAGATACGCGTAGTTTCATCGTTGCAATTCCATGATGGCCTTCAGTTTTTGTTGATTCTGAGTCTCTGTGTAGACTCACTAACTCATCACATATGAACGCGCACACATGTCTAAAATTGTCATGAGGAAAATTTACACAAAAAGGACATGTATTGCAGATGTACGCCACCTTTTAAGGATCAACGTCACAGTAGCATGAGGCCATTCTAGCATTCAAATCAGCACTGCGCGCACATGTGTGTGCCGTGTATGAGTGCGTTTCGCAAGATGCAAATGCATGCTTAATTGAATGCAAGAAACCAGTGGAACGCATAAGATATGTAGGAGATGTAACTACATAGATCTCAATGATATCGGTTGAAATGAGGACCACTCGGTAGCTCGGTAAATTGTCCATAGACACACATAATTGGTGAAGAGTAACATCATTATATTTTGTCCTCCTCCCCCTTTGCAGGCATAGAATCATCTGCATCACCCCCATCCTCTACTGCTTCTGTTTGATCCTCCTCTTCTTCCTTCTCCGGTTCTGGACGTGGTGTCTCATTTATCACTCCCAGTTTGTGGAGCTGGCGTGCGATTTCAGACTGACGTAGAATTAGCTTTCTGTGCTTGATAGTATCTATATCTTTCTTGGTCTTGAGCTCAAAGGAGGAAACGTCGATGAATTCTTGAAGAGAAGAGAATTTATCTGCGTATTGTTCCATTTTCACCTCTTTCAGAAGATCCTCTACCTCAGGAACAACCCAAGTTGCTGCGAAAATATTATCATCACATGCAATTGGTTTTAAATCGAATCATAACTACGTATGGACAAAAGACTCCGACCTTCCTCGCAAAAGGATCTTGATCCAGCAGAACGTCTAGAACTCAACAAGAACGGTGTCCTCGCTAGGAGAGAGAGGCTTCTGGTTCCTTTGCGCACACCACCTACCGCAGGTAGTGTCGATGCGTGTGTGAGTGAGATTACCATTGCATCCCAATTTCAATACATCACCATAAGAAAGAGAAGTCATGATTACTCACAAAAGGTGGTTACGCATTCCATTCCTCACCTTGTCGGAAGATCGGTCTCCATGCCGCTCGGACCCCTACTACAAACCTCCTCATACCACACAACAGCAGAGGGACGACAGGTAGGGATGATTTCTGGACTCCGAATAGGCTGAATTGGGTTCCGAAGTCGGAGATTCACGGGAGACTTTCCACATAAAAAGGCCATCTCTGGCATGTTTTCATTGTCTTTCGACCCCAAATCGCCTTTTGGAGCTAGCCGTCGGAATGATGCCACAGTTCCCACGTTACAGCCAACCTCTACAGGCAGGCAGGTTCAGGCAGGAAGGGAAAGCAGAGTGACCTTCATGTGGGGGAACTTGAGGAGCCATGTTTGCATGTAAATGATGTAAAGGGTGAGGAGCTCCCTTATCTCCCTCTTTAAACTTCGTTCTTCTCATTTGTGACCTCGTTCGAGTGCTCAAAATTTGGGAAGGAGGACCAATTGAGGAGGACTTCCCGAAGAAGCTTTAGAACTTAGTGGAAATCATGGAAGCCTTCATAAATGCATGGAGTAACACATGGCGAGCGTCGATATTTATCTCATCTAACCTAGCTGCTGAAAATAGCACATGCACATGTACATAGCTGCAGCTACATGTGTGCATGTACACAGGCTGTCACACAGCACATAGCACATACATACTATCGATACGAATGCCAGCGTGGTTGCATCGTGCATGCACTACGTGTATGTCTTGAACTTAGATCAGAGAAATTATGCTTTGCAACGTACGAGATCCTCATTACTGCGCCACAAATTCATACATGCTGCTTTGCATAGCTACATCAGGATGACCATTGAAAAGATTTAATCACTTCATTACATCCGTCTTATAAACTCATTTACATGCCTATGTGTAATATGTAGTGTGTTTTCTATTATGTAATGATTTTCTCTAGTCTACGATACATCCCAGGGAGGCCACGAAGGACTCACATATAATTCATATCAAATGCGACATATGTGCTATATTAGCTTTCGAGTGGCCCGCGCAAGGCTTATTATATTTATATATATATATATATATATATATATATATATATATATATATACGTCTAACTAGCACATTCGGCCGATTCCTCTTCCAACGGCAGCAATAGCCCGACCGACTGTGCAAACAAGGAAATGAGAGCCAAAACGGTTGAATAACGACAACAAACATCGACACCGAATACACATCTAACACCAAGAAATATGGTAAAATACGTTAAAAAATAAGCGAAATCATAAGATAAGAAATCGTAGCGGTGCTATCAACATCTATGGATGATGATTTGTGACCCGAAAACGGTGAGCAGATGTGTGGGTGGACAAGGCTAAAATGCATTGTTCAAAAGCCAGTGGCGAAGTGGTGGCTGCTTACTGGGTGCTAGTATGCCATTGTAAATCGCTGACCCTATAGCACCAAGGCATGAACCTTCCGAAAAGCAGCAGCATTAGCAGATCATCAATATGGGCTTTTCATCAAGGAATAATATCCTGTGTTGTTTTCTTTCTGGACTACTCTGTTCTAGCGCCTCTCCTCTTTCCACCTCCCCCCCTTTTCGAATTGGCAGTTG
>ADNK01000155.1:0-11425 GCA_000320545.1 Bigelowiella natans CCMP2755 | reverse complement strand
TCGGCCTCGTGAACACCTTACCGCGCAACAGATGTGCATCTAGAACAGCTAGCTAGCTAGATCTAGAGATGGGCAATGAAGATCTGGCGATGGCTAGATGGGACGCAGAACATAGGGACCCGCATGGGTCCGCACAAGAACAGCACAGCTATGGACAGGCTAGCAGGTCTAGAGGTGGCAGATGGCTGCGATCACATGCAAATCGCCTTCGTTATTTGGCAATGAACGCACATGTAGTGGCCTGGCATGCAGCACTAGCTAGCTATAGAGCATGATTGACGGGCTGCTAGCATTCTAGGATTACACATAGCAACCTATAAACCCATTGAAAACATGTAATGAATACATCATTAAATCCGTTCACATATAGGCATGCAAGCTAGTCGGCGGCGCACACCTAGACGCTTATAGACTTACAAATAAAAGCAGCTAAGCTAGTAAGTATAATAGACACAGTAATACCATATATATATATATATATATATATATATATATATCATATATATGATATTACATGTCTATAATAAGTCCTACTTACTGCCGTACTGCACCAACATTAAATCATAACGTGCTAGCGTGTGCCGCTGCGATGCGCATGTATAGTAATGTGTTAATTGTATAATTTTCTTTTTTTCCGTAATTTCCTCTACTAACGCTTTCATTGGCAAAAACACTTCTAGACTTTGCTTTCTTGGCCCCTGTTTCATTATGAACTCGCTGCCTGTAGGTGCATTTCCTACGGTGCGATACGATAGTAATCGTCGATCTCACTACGACTTTCAATCTTATCCGTATCTTATCCGACATTTATGATTATTTAGATCCTCTCATCACAATACGATGACTCATCATCAGGTGGTCGTCGTCATTCCCAACACAATAGGAAGATAGATACTGCTCGATCAGTACTTCTTCCCCGACTGTGGTTTCGGCTGCAAGTGGACCTCTACCTCTGTCTTTCTTACCTCAGGAACAGGCCATCCCTCAACTCTTTTTCCTTTCGCAAGCGCCCTGTGAGGTGCAGCCCAGGCTTCCGCAAGAAAGTCGGTGTGATAGAAGTACCTATATGAGGAATGAATATAGTGCTGCTCATTTTTCTGCGGACAAACAGAATCAACCTCCCCCCTCCCCCCCCCCCCTCTCTCTCTCTCTCTCTCTCTCTCTCTCTGTGTGTGTGTGTGTGGGGGTGGACGATAAGCACATACTTATGTGGCACACAGCGCAACCACGCGCATACACACGCACACACACACCCACACACACACACACGGAGACACACACCCGTGTGGGGGGGGAAAGAGTAAAAGGAGGATCGAAAAAAAAAATCATATTCTCTCCCCCCTCCTCCTCCTATTCTCTTTCTTTCATCCCTTTATCATCAATCAGTCATCATCTCTCCTTCTTCTTCTTCTTCTTCTTCTTCTCTCTTATCGCTCCTACTCGTGGCCGCTGCTGAGAGAGATCTCATTAACGACAGGAGACTCGGGTTTCGCTGGGTCGATAAAGATATCGATGCGGGCTTCATCTATGCCGATACGCTGAGCCGTTAACTCTGCAAGCTTCCAGACACCCTGTGTGCAGCAGCACATGTACTCAATGATGCGATTATGATAATCACGCTGCTATGATTACACTACTAGGCATTATCATTATCGTCATCGTCATCATCATCACCATCTTTGCTGCTACTACCTCCATGTGGCCATTCTCCTGTACCCATTGCAGGCGTTTGTCAGGGACGTTGCCGTGCGTCCACCATTCCGAACACGCACTGTCTCTACATGTGAACTCCAGGCTTCCATCCCTTTGTTGTTATGGGTTGTTTTACAAATGATATTTTAATTGTATACAACATTTATGTATATGATTTGGTGGTGCCATCCTCCGTATGCTAGTACTACATAGGTGTTATGTTCATCAACCAGGCAAGTCACACGACAGCAAGCAGCAGCAGCAGCAGCATCATCTTCGGATATTGCATACTTACCTCAGGGCGATGACATCGTGATAGTCGGCAAACAGCCCGAGGTAGGCCCTCCCCCACAGAACCTCAACCTTCACCTCCAAGGGAGTGTTATACGGTGATACTCGCATGCCTTGGAACGGATGCTGTGGGTGATGATAAGTATTGAGCGTGGGTAACGTCTTTAATGCTTTCCACGAATGATTATAAGATTGAGTGAGAGAGAGAGAGAGAGAGAGAGAGAGAGAGAGAGAGATAGAGAGAGAGAGAGATAGAGAGAGAGAGAGAGAGAGAGAGAGAGAGAGAGAGAGAGAGAGAGAGAGACCGAGATCGGAGAGGAAGAGGGGAGGTATACCTGAAGAGCCATCCCTGGCTGTAGCGTGTGCAGCAGCTTGTTCATCGTCACAGCCCATGCACGACCTATCATGTTCCCAAACAATACGTTTATACAATGATATCATGCGCTGCCTCCTCCTCCTCCTCGTGTATCCTTCTTCAATAACGGTTGTTGTTGTTCTCTTCGCTTCCCCACATACACAGCAGCATCATCAGCTCCCAGAGAAGATAATGCTAGGGTGCGGGAGAAATGAAACAGAAGGCAGAGATCATCAATCGCACCGTCATCGTTGGGCTTTTGCGCCCATTTCTTCTTCAACCAAGGGATGAGTTCCGAGTCAAATTTCCCGGCACTGAGATGGCTGCTCTTCAGCGCCATCATTCCTGAGTCCGAGCCCTGGATTTTTGCGTGTGGTTGGGTGGTTGCGCAGCAAGACATGAGCAGCAAAACAACGACAAAAAGGAAGAGGTTTAGGCAGGTAGAGATGAGAAGCAGCGGCGACGATGGAGGAAGAGGAGGGGAAAAGGCGCTTGGTGAAGCACGGTCTAAAGTCGGAGTTGAACATTTATAACACGTCATTCTGCCATTTGAGACAGCAGGCGGCCCATTCATGCATGCACCTGCGCATTTTTTGGGCAACTATTTCTCTCGTAAAAGAAGCAAGCCAACCTGTGTGAGGTGACAGCCTTTGAGAAACAACGGAAACTTATAGGAGCCTTGATTCTGCTGTATTTCTCTCAATTTCTCCTCTGTCTCGGCAAATGAATGCGAAATCCAACCAATCTGAGGGAACACACGCACACACACACACACACACACGCACACACACAAATTATCTATGTGTAGATGTATATTCACACATATATTCATTGGTCTTGGATAAGAATAGTAAGAGTCGTAGTATTTCGTGTGCCTTTGGATCCTCCTCCTCCTCCTCCTCCTCATCATCATCATCATCATCGTCATGATCATCACAAATTCCTCCTCCATTTACTTACTTCCCTACCTTTGCCACTGGAATATCATGCCGTACGAAAAACTCAAACATCGCACACTTGTCCTTCTCGATCATGAAACCTAGTAGCCCGCCATTAGGTCCCGAGAGGGGAGAGAAGAGCAAAAAAGAAGAAGCGATACCCAGGGAGGGAAACATTTTCGAGAGGTGATGAGAAAAAATAGCACAACATTGACAAAATCAGGAAATTATTGGCACAGCAACAGCAGCTAGATTAATAGTAGCAGCAGCAGCACCACCAATGGGGAGGCCGAGGTAATGGATGATCACCTTTCTTGCCGCTCTGTTCCATTTGCTGTCCCATTGCAGTGATTCTCTGATTGATCATCTCATCCCACCTTGCGCCCTTCCACACCTCTGTGCGGCCAAAGTACCTTAACAATATAACGTGCAAACCCATAACACGTCGGTCGGTCGATCGGTCGGCAAACTATATTGGTATTCAATTCCAGTTGACATCTACTTCGTCGATGAAAACTAATATGATGATCTGTGTGATTATTATGCGTCTCAGTGCTTTTAAGAACGGTATTGAACTCAGAGTTTCTCACGGGTGTAAGGTGAAGTTGTTTCGTAGCGACTCCAGGATCAATGGCTTCTGCGTCTAATGAGCATAGAGAGCGAAGAAGTTGTCAAGATAGGGAAGGGGGGCTAACCACGGTGTATTCAGGGGAACAGCAACAACATTTCTCACCTTCCAATACGTTTCGGCACGTTGGGCGGCATCCGCTCCATCCCGCGTCAGTGTTTGCCGTATCGAATTCCACCTGCAAACACAATACATGCCCACCCCAAATGAGGCAGATCCGTCAAAACTGAGCACGTTCACATTTACCGAGAATCATGCTTGGCGACGTCATCCCAGGGTAGCAGAACGACAACGATCCAGAGAGTCAATACGGTAACCACTACGCCAATGAGCAGAGCTTTGGCCCTGGTTAAGCTTCTTAAGAAGCTGAGCTTGTTATTGGCAACGCTTCTGAGCCGCTTCCCAGCAATGCCAAGAATGTTGTCAGCCTGAAGGACGAGAAGAAGCCAGACCGCCAGATTCACGCAGGCAGCAACGAACGTTAACCAGGTCATGTAGATCCCGCCGGATGCATTTGTAGCCATCATGTAGGTGCACTGCGCCAGCGATAGATGCCCTGCAAGGAGGAAACGAACCTCCTCCACGCTTCGAAACACGCGGCTAAAACGGCCTACCAGACTCGATAAAGGCCTCTGGGCCATTGAGAGCTGATTTATAACTCCAAGAACCCCTAGGACAACGATACATAACGCCAACATAGCCTGGGGGCGTGGCGAGACCGCTGTCTTGACCCCTTCTATGACTACCAACATGGATAAGGCCCCCATTGCGGCCCTGATAAAACACACACGTCAATCACAATACGTTTTAAATTAGTAACGCCGAACGCGATTTGTATGGCAACTACCGTGCGGCAAGGCAGGGGCGAGGGGTCGACGTCATCTTTGTTTGCTTGACTCCTCACCGCGCGGTTCTGGTCGACAATCGCTATTTCTGGCAGGCAAAAATATGAGCCAGGTTAGACTGAATGAGATCATACCGATCGAAAGAAAGGGTCTGGTCTTTCTGTTGGCCAAATTTTCTCCGATATTGGGAAATGGATACCAAATATATCGGGGATTCGATTGCTTTTTTGAATCGTGTCGCCTGAATGTGGGCTTGCTGGAGCAGTTGTTGTAATTGTTGCCGTAATTGTTAGAAGTAATCTATCTCGTATCCCCCCCCCCTTCCCTCCTTCTCGTCCTGTCATGATGATGCAGCCCATTACTCACAGCACATTATGATTATGTGATGAGCTGTAGTTGGACATTATTGATCACAAGGATACGACGACCAAATACTGGGCACCAAAGTGAAAGAGGGGAGGAGGAAGAGGAGACTGACAGAAGAATAAGGGCACGATGATGCTCCCCTCGGCAGGTACCCGGGCAGTATTCGGCAGCCCGGAAGATGAGGAGAAGTTCCCCTACCCAAAAATCAAATGTAATCTGCATGATCCGAAGGATCCCTTGCGTGTCGAACACTGGTACAAGGTACAAAATACCACAAACAAACATCCGTAGAACTGACCTTGCGAACAAATGTCTGCTTAAATCAACCCCAGATCCTTGGAGAGGCCACCTTCAAGACTCAGGTGACTATATCTTGATAATTAGCTCGACTCTGTCGACCAACCGACATGAATGGATAAAATTTATATGTATATATATATATATATATATATATATATGTGCGCGTACATACAGGTCACCCCACTCTCCCATCCCGAGGCAAGGCTCCTGTGTAAGCTCTACGAGACGCAGCGCATGCTGTTGTCATTGATATACAGCGAGAAGAAAAAGAGCGGGAAATCCTATGGCGCTATCAACTGGGACAGCGAAGCTTACACCGCAGTTGTTAGGCAGTCTAGGGAACGCATTTCACCCGAGGAGGCCAAGACGCTGGAGGGAGTCATCCAGAAGCTAGAAGGCGGACTGAAAGCCATGGATGCGGCTAAACTAGGGGCGTTTGTGCGATTGTCTACCCGCAGTGCTAAAGATGCAGCCCTCAACTCTGAGAAGATCAAGTACTTCATTCGACAAGAAATCGAGGCATCATCACCCCTCGCCACCAACAACACGGATTCTGTCATGGAAATCGCAACAGAGGACCTTCGAATATACACGCGAGCTTGCTCGTTTGCACTGCGCTGCCACACCGTTGATGACGTTCTGCGACAGTTTACGAGCAGCACAAGGATATATCACGACATCATGCGTGTCGAGCTGAATCTTGGCGAAAAGGCATTTGATTTGCAGTTGGTGTTCCGAAAGTGGGAGGATATCGACCCTGAGCGAGAATTTCGATGTTTTGTGTACAATGGTAAGCTCACTGCTGCCACCCAATACTACAAGGAAACATACGTGCCGGAGTTCAAGACTAAGCGAAAGGAAATCGAAAATTGTATACGTGGGGCCTGGGACCGCGTTAAGATGGCGCTTGCGAAGGTGCCGATTCCACACTATGCCATTGATGTGATTGTACCAAAATCATTCGATCCCAAGGATGCGTGGGTCGTTGAACTCAATTACTTTGCTCCTCATTCCGGCCAGGCTCTGTTCAGTTGGCACAACAAAGCCGACCGTTTGTCTCTGCACCAGCTCCCGTTTGAGTTGCGTATCCTTGAAAGTCCATTGACAGGTTCGCTCTCGCGTATTCACCCACCACTTAAGAAGTTCATCGACGATTTGAGAGGACGTACACGCCCGAGCACGGAGGCAACCGAGACTGAGAAAAATGCTAGCAAGGACCGCAAATTTTGTGGGATTCAGTAAAATAGTAGAGCGGTGGTAAATGCATGCCAGCACTTTGGCGTCAATGTCGCAGCCGTACGTAGCAGCGCGTGTGGCATAATATACTGGTTAACATAGCGACATGGAAATCACATGTAAGCATCTGGCAGTGTTAATATCGTCGCCGCCTGCCTAGCAATTATATGATTATATGGGGTACCATCAGAATGTATTCTACGTGTGTGTGTGTGAGTGTGCGTGTGTGTACATGTGCCCACGCCATCATGCAAACACGTGAGCATGCATGCGCACACGCACAACTGCTAGAACTGGCATGATGTATTTGCACATCATCAGCAACATTGCTAAGATTTATGTTAATGCGAGTAAATAAAAAATTACATGATGGTAGCGCGCAATGACATGCCACATTTTCTCCTATCAATCGCCGTGATCGACGCGTGTTATATGTTACTAGATTAATCAAAGAGGCAGCAGGCGTAACTGAGCAGTTGAAGATACCAAACTTAATGGCGTTTATTTAAGTTGTAGCGATTTCCAAACGTACTTGCTTTTTTGCCAGTCAAACGTGTTTAGGAGAGCGACTGTTTTTGCTGTCGTCTGCTGCCGGTGTGACCTTGGCCATTTCTATCAAGACTCCGCTTCGATGGTCTAAGTTCCCAAGGTCTGGCCCCATTTTTAGCGATTTGATTTCGGATCGAACAGATGCAACCGGGCCGTCAAAAGATTTGAGTCTCCCCACATTGCGATTTTTCTTTGAATGCTTCCGCCATGAATGGAACGTCAAACGCAAAACAAGCGACCGAAGTAGGACGTCTTCAAGCATTCCGGTATCCTGATGCATTAAGAATATTATATGTATGTATAAAAATATGTATATATTCTTATCTCAGGGGAGGAGAAGCAAAGGATGTGATGCGGCTGAGGAAAAGTCTCAGAGAAGAGATCTCTTGTGTGATATGTTTTACCGCTTACACGTTTTCAAGTATATTATTTTCGTGCACAAACAAATGTATCCTCTCTCGCTCTCTCTCTGTGTGTGTCTCGTCCACACATACAGAGAGAGAGAGAGAGAGGGAGAGAGATCTTCTAATCGCAAATACGTATATGTGAGCGCGTGCGTGTACTCACATCATTCGAGCTTGCAATTGTACTGAAGATCGATCGTTGCTGCTTGGACATACGGAGAACCCTGCATACACATAATAGAATCAATTAATGAGCGAATTGAATACCTGCTGCTGATGATGATACTGCTGCTACTACATATGAGAAGAACATCATCTTGGCATGAGATAAGCTTGCGAAGACACATATGCTACAGACGTGAACATATGTTCCTACACTTAGGGAAAAATGAGGATTACTACTATTACTGCTGCTGCTACTATTCTGCAATCGATCCTGTCATCTTTGTGTGCTACCCTACTTCTCCATTGCTAGCATTATTATTATCACACAAAAGAAGAGGCTTTCAAGCACCTTTCCTTCGTTTTTCTGATATCGGTTGCCAGTCTGTCCATTCTGTAGAGAGGAAGAAAAGAATGGTCATGGATTTGTTTATCAAGAAAACAAGGTATGTTGGCCTACACCCACATCTCTCCACACACACACACACACACACACACACAAGCACTTACAAATATATCTAAATCTATGTGTGTGTATATATATGATGCATTCATTACCGTGCCACTGCATCTCCAATGGCTGCAGGCATAAGTAGCAGATTTGCTTGGATCATTCGCCTCAAGGCCTATTTGTTGACACACACGCGTAAGCACACACACACACACACACATACACATACACGCGCGAAATTATTCTCACCGCCTTGGATGTTGTAGTTCTTAATTACCCCTTTTATTAAAAGCCTCATTTTTGTTTTTTTCCTCCAAAAAAAGGCACAGGATGTAGTACATGTATGCCTTTATCGTTTAACGAGGAAAATCGGTGTGCCCTCGTGGTCTCTCATTGTGATGGGTGCGGTGGATTTGTTCATGCAACACCACGTATTCGTTGATTCATTTCTAAAGCACCGCACCTCAGAATTAGTCTTCGTCTCCGGAAAGGTGTGGTACTTGACCAACAGATCGATTGACTAAGAAAGCAGCAGCAGCAGCAGCAGCAGCAGCAGCAGGTGATTCACCGTCAGAAGAGAAGGAATCAAGGTCTCGTGAATAAGTGCAAGGGAGGGGGGCGGGGGATAAGTGGAAGCATCTCTGATTTTCAGATATGTATGTGATGATGCCAATGAGAAACCAGTACCGAATGGTTTTTGTTGATCTATGTGCGGCAATGTAGCAAATAAATACGACACCTCTAATTCCTCCTCCATCCGGTGCGTCCCCATCCTGATCGTGTCGTAGAAGACCACTGATGGATTGAACCCCACCAGAGCTACGTCATTCACCTGATGTTGCAGCAGCAGCATAAAAGAAAGAAAGAACAGCGGCAAAAAGAGCAGCACACGTCAATCAATCACACGGAGCAAATGTGAGTGCTATGATGATGATATGCCCCACTGCCCGAAGTAGTAGTAGTAGTAGTAGTAATAGTAGTAGTTGTAGTAGTAGTTGTAGTTGCGACAGTTGAGGTGGTAGTGGTAGTAGAAGTTATTATTATTATTATAATCTCTCCTCTTTCTCATATCAAGTGAGTCACCGAGTCCGCTCTGGCAACCTCCCTGGAACTACGAAGATACCTAGGAGAGACAGGGGGGGGGGGAAGATGGTAAAACGTGAAACCATGGCTACACCTACTACTACTACTACTACTACTACTATCACTACTACCGCTACTACTTATTCTTAGGTTGCGTTGTGTATGCTATTATCAGTCAAATCATGAGGAGAAGCTTTTCTATTGAAAATAACACACAAGTTGCTGCGGCCTCCTCCTCCTTTTACCCCCCCCCCCCCCCACCCCCTCTCCCGTCAACCGTACTTCTACCAATAAAATTGTGTGATTGTGGGTGTGTGAGATGTCTAATGATGTTGTCATCATTCTGGCCCTACTCCTTGGTTGCCTCCTCGATGTTCACAGCGACAAGGGAGATGGGAATGGCCAAGAACACGATCGAAATAAACATTGCCAAACTCCCTGATACGGCAACGACAGTGAGCAGGGGAAGAAGAAGAAGAAGAAGAAGACGAAGAGGAGGAAGAAGGAGAAGAGAAAGGAGCGCATATTTCACCACTGACTAATATTCAGATCAACAAAGGGTGAGGAATAGCAATCTGCTTTCCTCCTGCTGTCATATGGGATGGTAATTTCCTCCTCTTCCTCCTCCTACTTCTTCTTTTTCGTGAGTGGACTACGTACCAACGATCCTGCCAGCTGTGGACGTCGGGTAGAAATCTCCGTATCCGACGGTTGTGATGGTTGCAACCATCCACCAGCAAGTTTCTGGAGGAAGAGGGGAAAGATTGATTCGCAGCGCAGACAAAAGCAAAAGCAAAACCGTGAGAGATGAGGTGCAAATGAGCTGAGCGAGAGAGAGAGAGAGAGAGAGAGAGAGAGAGAGAGAGAGAGGAGAGAAGATATCATAGAAATCATGCACTATTCGATCAACATTATGCCTGCACGAATACATGCACGTGTACGTATATAATGAACAATAAGCAGATCTATACACACGCACGCACACACACACACACACACACACACATATAAACACGTTGTGTTACCGGGTATAGATAAGAAAGGGGAGCGTTCTATCCGCCCATTGAACGTCTCTCGCTCGTAGTAGCCAAGCTGCTCGTTGTAGGTACCCTACAACAATAGGAAAGGAATCATGCACAATTGTCAATGCGACACACACACACACACACACACACACACACCACATGCTATCATCGAATTGCAGCTACTCTCCTCAGTTACCCGCTCCAAGTAGAAGATAACCGAGCTGATCACCAGGATCCACACGACAAACAACAGGGCTGATGGGTTGTTGTGGCCAAATACAACGAGTGTTAGTTGTTGGAAGGGCGTCGTCTCCGGAGAACGATAAGCCCACCCAGTAGTAAACATCTTTCTCTTCATCTGAAGCCAACTCTACGCAGCTCCATAAGTCATACCATCACCACCACCACCACCATCACCACCAGCATGCATCATCACAATGTCCACACTTCTACTACTACTACTACTACTTCTCCTCCTCCTCCTCCTCTACTACTTGTTCTATTATTACTTATGGATCCGATCGAATTGAGGGAGGAGCTGATTGCTTCCGTTAATATCTCCATTGCGCCCATCCCTGCGGAATGCACCAGTAGCGAAGAGAGAGAGAGAGAGAGAGAGAGAGAGAGAGAGAGAAATCGGACAAACGACAACACCACTCACGCATTTGTAATGGCGACTACATTCTCGGTGGGAGGATGATCCAACGCCCAGCAGCAGCAGCAAAGCAATAAAATGCTGCTGCATGGAGAAATTACCCTTCACAAGCTTGAAGACTCTTGCCAGTCGTAGCAGCCTCAACACGCGGAAGAAGATAAGGGAGGGGGTTTGGTTAGACATGAGTTCCACGTAAAAAGGCTCGATCGTTTCAAATCGATTAAGGTCCCTGAGGATATAAACCAGCGCCAGAATTTACTTCGTTTCCCCGCCTGCAAATGTACAGAAGATGAGTATATAGTGGTTTTTTTTAAAGTCGATATTCTCTCTCTCTCTCTCTCTCTCTCTCTCTCTCTCTCTGTGTGTGTGTGTGTGTGTGTGTGTGTGTGCGTGTGTGCGTGTGACGCTAATATGGAGGCAGCTATGCATATATATATATATATAT
>ADNK01000156.1:107500-112977 GCA_000320545.1 Bigelowiella natans CCMP2755 | reverse complement strand
CCTCCTCCTCCTCCTCCGCCACCATCACCAATTATATATCCTGTATATGCAATGTGCCTGCTTGTTTTAAAGAATCACCGACCTGAGATCGATGACTCTCTCTTCCGATCCATCGCCTCCCTTCTCGCCATCATTTCCCCTCCCATCAGTTGCGAGCTCTGCGCTGTCTAGGAACTGTCCTTTACCGCCCAACGGCCCTTTCGCGTCTTCCTCCTCCTCCTCCTCCTCCCCCCCCCCGATGTTTCTTTTTCGTTGGCGGAGTACAGTGGACTTGATGAGATCGACCTCTCGCTGCTTCTCAGGGTGCAGCAGCAAGTCGAGCTCCATTTCAAACCGCTTCAGAGACGATGCAATGTTTTCGTTGTCGTCAGTCCCTGCGCCAGTGCTGCGGCGCTGCCTGCTGTTTCTGGCATCTCTGAGAGCGATAAGTTGGGAGATGTTGGCCATAAGCATTTCCTCGCTGATTATGTGGGTCGCACCATCATCATCATCTTCGGCATCGTTCCCCATTTTCTTATTCTTCTTCTTCTTCTTCCCCTCACCGTTGCTATTCTCGTCGTTGTTCTGGGTCGCGGCGGAGGTAGTGATAGCAGCAGCCTTGCTCGCATCTTGGTCGTTGTGTTCTTCCTCCTCGTGGCCAATGACTACAGTGGAGGGGTCCTCGTTAATGAGCGAGGAGCTTCCGACATTGTTGTGTTGCGAAGAAGAAGATGAAGAGCTAGTGCTCGAGTGCAAAGCACGGGCTGAGGGAGAAATGCTTTGATTGTGATGCCGATGAGACGCCACCGACGACCTTCTTTCAGAATGGATAGTAGCAGCAGCAGAAGAGGTGATATTGTTCTCCCCGCCGATACTACCGTCCTTCGCTGTGCGTTGCTGCGATTTCTTCACCTTCTTCCTTGTTTTGCTGAGGATGTAGATGTTGTCGCGTTTGCTGTTCCGCTTACGATGATTCTCCTCTTCCACATCGCCGGCATGCCCCTGCTGCTGCTGCTGTTGATGCTGCTGCTGCATCTCTACAGCGACAGCCGCAACTGCAGTCGCAGGCATGGACGCCAAAGCATTCTGGAACCCCATGATCGCGTGTTCGTTATGGGGAGGGGAAGGAGATGGGCCACTGTGTGGAACAGCAGTGTTCGTCGTTGCCTGAGGTGCGAAGGGAGAGTTGTTGGAGGAGGATCGTGGTGGTTGCTGCTGCTGCTGCTGCTGCTGTTGATGATGATGATGATGCTGAGAAAATAGATGAGAAGGAGTAGACATGAATTGCGCTGCTGAAGTAGGCGTTGTTGCTGTCGGGGTTGCTGGAAAGTAGAGAGGAGCAGTGGGTGAATGATGGTAGTGCTGCAGTTGGGGTGGACTCTGCTGCTGGTGCTGGTGCTGCTGCTGGTGGTGGATAGTTCTCGCCGATGGGGGAGGAGGCTCAGGGGGTAGTGGCGGTTGTTCAGGAGACGGATTTCTCATCAAATTATGATTCATGATCGCTTCAGGTAAGTGTGGGCGTGCTTGCTGCTGATGCTGCTGATGCTGCTGCTGTGGCAGTAAGTGCGACGAAGACGGGTAGTAGTTGCTGCCTACCACAGGTTGAATGGGAGGTGGCGATGATATATGTTGATGGTACAAGGATGCGTACACCTGTGAAATGATAGATGATGAAGATGATGATCATGATGATGATCCTGAGTTGTGTGTGAGTTTGGTTACGTCTGTGCTTTTTTCAGAAGATCAAACGTAGATGTCCAAAAAATACAATGGGATCAGAATAATAGCAACACGTACACACACACACACACACACACACACACACACACACGCACACACACGCACATAAATATAATATATATATATATATATATATATATATATAATGTGTATATAAATGTGTGTGTGTGTAGATATTTCCAACAGATCATATTTTCAGCGAGAGGAAGGCAGGAGGAAGGGACAGAACGGGCAGTTGTGATGTTCTCTAGTTCCACTCGCATAATCCTTTTTTTAATACTCTCGGCGTGTAAGAATGATCGTACTCCTAATGAATGCACATTTAAAATCTACCTCAGGGGGCATGAGATGATGCTGCGGAGGGATCTGCTGAGGATGCGGAGGCATGCCGGTGATGTAGCTCGGATGATGATGATTTATACTTTGTGGGTATCCTTGGTGATGATAAAGAGGTGACGGAATCGGTTGGGAATAATACATATACCCACCACCACCGTGGGCTGTGGCCACCATAGCTGCGGCCGCCGCTGCTGCTCTTTCATGCTCATTTGTTTTAGGAATGAGGGGATTCTGCACAGATTGCGAAGAGGCTTCCGTCTGAGGATGATTGTTAGAAGATGGAACAAGCTGGGGTGTTGTGACTCGGTTCGCATGTTCTTGGTTGAACACCCCACCTCTTAATGTACGAAGAGAACTCATATTTCTGTACTGCCTCATGGAGACGCGGACGACGGTTTCATCATTACATTTGAGGGGCAGGAACGGTCCTTGGATCACGTAAATTATGGCGAGCAGCAAGTACAAAAATAAGCAGCCTTCTCGGTTTCGTCGGCGCCGAATTCCATACCCTGGTGCTCTCCCCCATTCTGCACCTACTGGCCTATTACCAGCGGAATCCCTAAGATGCATTCAGTGAAGCCCGTGATGCGCATCAGGGTATAACGATAACGGTGCCATTGGGAGGCTCCGAGAATCAATCCTGGGGCCCAACTCGTAGTAAAGAGAGCCCCGGCTCTAAGCGTCGGGTTGGGTAGCGGTTGGTCTCACCGAATCAGGGTTTTGATGTAGTTCTGATCGCTCGTCTGCTTGTTGCTGTTTGCCTTCCATTTTCATTGTGCGACATGGTAAATCAGCAACAGATGCTTGCCACTTATTTCGTGCGACAAGGCCTATCAGCGACAAGTGCGTACCGTTCTGCTCCAGCGCCACAGCATCCGAAATCGGTGCTCGTTCCGGTCGAGAGGCAGGCGAGCGGTCTCTCCTCCCTTAGCCCAAGCAAATGGTAGGGGATGCTGCGAACCCACAAAGGGGACGAAGAGGGAGCTATGCCTATCAAATTTCTTTGAAAACAGTCTTTGTCACTCGCGACTTTTCAACATTTCTAGATTTGTTGATGATGGTCACTCATCTGCACCTGTCTAGCTGTGTGCATTCACACGCCCTGTGCACACATGCATGCAAAATGCACATAGATGTACGAATTCCACGCGTAAATCTAGACATACACGTCTAGACAGCGTGCTGGACATGATTACTTTGTCTATTATCATGTCTAGATGTGCACATGCTGTGCCTGACATCTAGACATGCACGCGTGGACATGCTAGCATGCGCTCGCACATTGTGCATGTGTGTGTGCATCATTTCTACCATCTATTCGCGCATACCATCATTCGTATATACAACCAGTATATTCATAGAGGCGTCATGCATGTACTCAAAAAACAAGCGTAGTTTTCAGTTATCTAGCTCAAATGCGGCGCACGTCCTAACGTCCAGCGATGTGGGCGCCGAATGGGCATTGAGGCTTATCAATCTAGTAATTGGTCGCACGGGTTAGGTTGCGATAGCATGCGGGGAATAACAACTGCATGCAATAATTTTTGGCAAGTATGCGTACCACTAGATTTTGCACTTGGATTCCAACTGATGCATTATTACATAGTACGACACATCAAGGTGAGTCCGATGCTATGAAAGTCTATTAAGTATAATCTATGAAAGGATATGCTGGTAGTAGGCACACTCCAGAGAAAATTTTCCTTTTAGTGTCGTATAGTAAAGAGATGATTAGAAACGTTGCTTAAATCATCTAGTATTTTATCCATTATCTACGCCAAGTTGACAGGGAAGTTGTTCGATGCAAGAGGTCATGATCTTCGTAAGAATCTGGATATTGCACAATGAGTCACTACTCGGCAGCAAATATAAAATAATATATATATATATATATATATATATATATAATTATATATAATATTACACATATCTACAGGTTAGTGTACATATTGTATTTTGGTATTTTCTTTCGGTGGTTGCAATTCTAAACTTCCCCGGAGCGCATCTTTACTAATTATCCCAACCCCTGTCAACTTACTCGAGAATGCTGTATCCTTCTTTGTTGAGCTCTGCCTGCGACCGAGCAAGCTCCACATAACTAGAAGTAATGATTAGGTACCATCATTGGGGATAATGGTGACGAGGGCGATACGTATCATGGCAATAGCGGGTGTGTTGGTCACCACTATTTGATTTACGACGAACTATCATTATCACGAGATATTGCATATCGAAATCAACTCCACTGATAACACACAGACACAACACACACGTTGAATGTTGAAAGGGGTGTAATGACATGACTTGTTTCGCCTCATCATCAAATGCAGTTTGAGAGAAGGAGAAAGTATACACGTACGGGGTGAAGTTGCTGTCTAATATGCCCTTGTTCGATAACATCTTGGCCTTTTCCGAGTTCTTTGGCCAATCGTCCATAAACTTTGCAGACAATAAAAGTTATGATTGGAAGCTTTATCATGCTCTTTCAGTAGCAATACTATGATGAGGCATTAATAATAATCAACATGTGTGGGCCGACGTGTGCTTTTGATACGATAAGACGGGTGCATTGAACGATACCTTGAACCAATGGAATCCTACACAACCAGTGTGCTCCATTAATCCAAGCACGAAGTGTTCATAGAAGATGCCGCGGTCCTGTGATGATAGGGTTCGTGAGTCAGGGGTGATGATGGTGATGGTGATGATAATGATAGGCGATGATCTATGATGGGCCATTGCAGCTGCTGGAAATGATTCTGATGGCTTCCATCTTCGTCATCATCATCATCATCATCATCATCATCATCATGTCTCCCACTTCCATATCTCAGATCACCTTCTGTGTCTTGACCACCCAACCGGCACCACTCTTATTTGGAAGCTGAACAGATAACGGAATGGTGACGGTGTGTATATGTGTGTGTGCGTGCGTGCGTGTGTAAGTGTGTGTGTGTGTGTGTGTGTGTGTGTGTGCGTTTTGCGTGTGGTGTAGGTATGTATGTACGCATTTGCACAATTAAAAAAAAAAAAGAGAAAAACGCAGATTCTGTTCCTAGCATCGAAGCATCATTGTCGTCGTCGTCGCCCTCATTGGTTATTATTCGGCTGCCAAGATTGTTCTGACACTCGAGCCAGCCAGCCCCCGCATTGGAAAATCCTTTTACCTTCGTATCCATCCCTTTTGCGTAGAACTCGGTAATTAAGAACGGTTTTCCTGGAAAAACAATGTTTCAACGTGAGGCACCACCACCACTCTCTCCGAAAGGTCGAAGCGCAACAATATTCCAACGCTCGACGTCTCACCACAACACACACACACATTTGTACATGGGTGTATTATTACGTGCCGCCGTAGTCCACATGTCAGTCCATTCAGGCTTCGTGCGGGGATCCCACGTATCGTACCAGTTTATGGA